>BQNB010013425.1:47500-77192 GCA_026074375.1 Tanacetum coccineum | reverse complement strand
AACGTAAAAAACGGATGAAAATATAAAAAACAAATGAAAACGTAAAAAGCGGACGAAACATAAAAAACCGAATGAAAACATAAAAAAAGACAAAAACGTATGAAAACGTAAAAAACAGACGAAAATATAACAAAACGGACAAAAACGTAAAAAAATGGACGAAAACGTAAAAAACGGACAAAAACGAACGAAAACGTAAAAAATTAACGAAAACTTGTAAATAAAAAATAATAATACGTGCTTGAAAGCTGGAAGAGTGATGGGCAACAAAACCATTAAATAAATAAGATTCGCTCAGTAGCCCATTTAATGTTTTACATGCGCCCATAAGTGCTCATTTAGAATTGGACATGTGCCTATAATAGCCCATCAATTATATTAGATGGGCAAAAAAGTGGCCATTTCATTTTGCTGTTAACAAAGTTATATATTATCATCTTTAATTCTTCATATATGCCTATAATAGGCCCATAATTATATTAGTGGGCAAAAAAGTGGCCATTCTTAAAAAAAGGGCCCATACAAGTTGGGGTGAGGGGCGGGGAGGATGGGAATATCGAAATTAGCATATGGGCAAGATTTGTCACCTCTTCCGAAAACTGTGATAACCAGTAATTTTTCCTAGGTCCTAGTATGTTAAAATACTATGACTGTATATCTGCATACTACTATTCGTTCAAATTTCTATAGCAAAACTCATAAGTTGATTTTTGTTGACTTCTATTTCGATAAACAGTTACGGTTTAACCGACTGTCAAACGAAATTTTTTTATTTTGATGAATCACTTTTGATTCAAACTCCTATTTTCTAAACGTCTACGATCTCATTTAATCACTCACTGAGAAATCTTCCCGCGCACAGTGAAAATCGTCAGCAACGCGTACCAACACGACAATAAGTTAATTTATATCTAAATACCTTAGGCCATTCTAATCACCTTATTTTATTTAGTTATTTCATATTTTTTGATAACGTTTGCTTAAAATGCAAAATTTCAGGTTACGTTTGCAAAACTAACAAAAACAGAAAACTGCATGAACTTAAATCAAGTTCGATACTAAAAGAACACGATAACTTTAAGTCTTTTTATTTTAATATTCTAAGAGATCTAAACATAAATATAATATATACTTAATTACGAGAAAACTTTCGAGTCACGTTTTAAATCACGAACAAAGAACGATGGTTATCCCGACACAAGACAAATCAGCTAGGATCCCATCCTAGGATCCTTATGCCAAACAATAACAACAAGGGAACCACAAGGCTATTTTTTAGCTTGGTTGTCTCATGCATGCACCTTTACTTTTGTCTCATTTCAATTCAAAACACATGGTTTATTGATCGTGTTGACTAGCAGGTGACCTAGATAATTCAACAAATAACGTTTTGATTCCATTGGATAGTTGGACAAGTGGACTACTAGTGTATAGATTGCCATTAAGCGGTAAGTGGTTAAAGTCTCTATGAGCTAGGGTTTAACAAGACCACCATTGCTTTAATTCCTAAGATAGATTATAATCAGTAAATAAGGATGCTTTATGCAGATGCTTTAATTGTGACAGAATTAATGTGTCTAGGTCTTAGGATGATGTAATGCCTAAGTCTTAAGAATGATATGCCACCTCGAGAGAAGAAATCATTGCACTTAATAAACAAACCAATGTTCTAATCGGATTAATAATGGTTAATACAATTTTCTTATATAAGGTTCGACCGCTCTTTTATCTTTTGTTAATTAGCTTGCGAAGGTAACAGTTTCTTGAATTGATTGTAGTCCCCAACCAAACCGTTCCAGTCTCTTAGGTTAAAAACCCCCATTTTCCATTAGAATTAGGATTTAGACTGACATAGGTTTAACATAGGATTTGAATAGAATTAACATAGATTAGATAACCAAGATATTAATTAAATTGATAGATTTAACCTCGCACTCAGTGATCAACACCTTACTTACCACAAAACTATTAACGATCGGGTACACTGCCCGTTAAAGTGTTGTTTTTGGTTGAGTCGGCAAAATATAAATTTAAAACTTGAATCATATAAAAAACAACCCTACACTACAACACATCAAGAACCATGACCCACACATGTATGATTCAAAAGTTTCTCCTTGGCTGAGATAGCGATCGTTTTAATAAGGACCCATAAGCCTCCCAAATAAGTGAGTGACAAGTTCTGAAAACCCTCCTTTTCTAGAATAACGTATAGATTAGGCATGGCTATGATATCTTTTACTTTACCCATAAGAGACAAGCTAAAATCTCTATCCAAAATACATGAGTCATCAAGAATCAAAGATGGAAGAACGTGACCAGACATGGAGTTATTTGTTTTGCCAGATTTAAGAATAGAGACATATGAACTTGGTGAATTCCTCTCATTAGCGTTAGAGGGGTGAGAAGGAGCAGAAGGTTTACGTTCTCTATGAAAACGGGCAACATTTTCATGAGGATAGAAGCGCCCAATCCAAATGGTACACAAGTTCGGAACAAGACGATCAATATTATCAACCTTAATAAACCGGACGAAAGTAAATCGCTTACCTACTTTTGATTTCTTATAGGGAATGAAAGCATCCACAACGAGTTCATAATCATTACATACCTTCCAAAGATCATGAGCCGTAATGTGATCAGGGAAGTTAGTCATGAAAATTGATTAAGAGATTGATTGGGTTTGATCCTCCTTAGATCTATAAGACTTCCAATTGTTATCCCCCATAATGAATAATCAAACTAAAACCCTAGAAACAGAAAACAAAACCCTAGGAAAAGAAACCCTAAATCAAATTAGGGCTTAAAAGAAGAACACCAATGAATGAAAGAGAACTAAAAAGCATATCTAACAAAACACAACAAACGAACCCTAAAACATCAAACCAATCCCTATGGTTCCAAAGCAAGCAAACATGTAAGAAACTTCATTATGGGAGATCATTACGATGTGATAACACTCACGATAACAGGGTCTTAGGAAGTATGTTACAGATGGAAGGTAGTAGATCAGAAGAAGTTAGGGATCTTGATGAGAGCCATGTTTCGCTAGAGAGAACATGGTTTCGTTTCTTTTTAGAATACTACAAGAGATCTGTATTAAATCACTTACAATTGATGAATTAAATCACTAAAAGTTTCATTGAATCGTGGGTATTTTACATGATGTTGTGGTGTTGAGATCTTGTGATATAAGAAAGGGTTTCGTATTTGATGATATAAGAAAGGGTTTCGTATAATACACATTAATATGTAAGAAAATGAAAATGTATCTTTTAAACTTAATTTGTGTTTGCATTGATCTAACTCATAAACACAACTAATAAATTCTTAGATTAAAATGAACCTATGAGTAGTTGTAAATCTTAAAATTGAAAGGTTAATTTTCTTGGTAAGAAAAGACTTTTCTTCACATTAACATTCACTTGAAATGAAAATATTCACTCTAGTCAAAAGCTTGAAAATATTATATAAATATGTAATAGTTTCAAAAATGATTCGTAATGCTTAAAAATGACTACGATAATTTTTGTACTCTTTAAATGTCAAAAACTATGCATATTGTACACAATAACTAATAAGTTTTTCTCACATATAAAATAGATAACAATCCAAAAAAATAAATTAACTCATCATTTTAAATGATCTCACACTTAAGACTAATCTTAGGCTTAATGGAACACATTAGAAAATTCCTTATTTGTTTTCTTTTAAAAGAGTGTTTGTAAGGGTCAAGAAAGAGTTCGTATATATATCGACTCATTATTCAAATTATGATTGATATTATTTTTTGAATCTAATTCTAAGTTATTGAGTTGGATATGAAATCAGAGTCATTACTTATATAGATTCAAGATTATATCAAAACCATAACAAAAGATATCATCTTGAATCTACATATTCAATCACACTAGGTTGATATGAAAATAATGTCATCTCTTTCCAAGACGAAACAAATATGCATCGGTTCATAACTCACACTTGTGATAATGATGTTATATTGAGTCTACATGTCCAATAGGTGTGTTTCTAATATTAGAATAACATGATTAAAATGTACGTCAAAGTTAGATTAACGACTTGGATGTTATGTTCGAGATATTCAAGTAATTTACCTTGCAAAGCATTTGGTAAAGTTGTCATTTCCAAAAAACCAAACATGAGTAAATGCACAACATATGTATCTTTTCTCATACAATTTAAAGCACGAATCAAGACTCAAAATCACTTTTTGTTATAACATTTTCTCACTATAACAAATAAGCATAACACTATTTTAATTAAACCTTTAAAACAAGAACAATTTAATTATCTAAGATTAGGATTAGGAATGATGGAACATATTCCATAAATCATTATTTGATTTCTTTCAATAAGTGATAAGTGACCGAAAGTGGATTTTGAATATAAAGATGATTATTATTCAAGCGATAATTAATCTCATTATTCTATCCAATTAAGAATGTTCGAAATATGAACATGAAGTCAAGATTAGAATTTATCTAGATCACTGAAATATCCATATAACGACCATAGATATTTTCCGAATCTACATGTTTAAACCCAATTCGGTTATTACATGAAATTACAAAATCGATCATAAGACGAAAAGAATAATCATCGAATTGCAATTCACACTTGTATTGAAGATGTTTTATTAAGTCTAAGTGTTCAAATGTTTGTGTTGTTAGCTATGGTCAAATTATACAAGCTAAACATAACACACTCCAAGTAGGATTGACAACTTAGAAATTCCATCAAGAGCTTCACGAGTACTCTAACGTAATAATCAAAACTTGGACGTCGAATCTAAAAATCAAAACCGAGAACTTATAACATATATAAGATTCTCCCATTATCAAAAAGTAAACACCATCATTCAAATAACGGGAAAATAATTTATGCCTGTTTTTCACACTTCCACGGATCAACGGATCCATCACCCGTAGATCCGTATTTGATTTAGGTAGATCCGTCTATCTATATGAGCGGGTAAAATAACTAATTCCAAAAAATAGGGAGCACAAATAGCTTATCCACAAATAAGCCACGAACATAAACATACCAAACAAACTTTATGCTCTTGTTTAAAAGTCTAACATACATGTAACTAACCTTTAGTGCATCATCATTTCTATAATGAAAGATTCACAATATCTATTACGGTAAGTGATAATGCCTTAATTATACATATTTTTTGGTGGCGTTATTGTATATATTATTAGCATTTCTCGTGAACTTTCGATACTTAATAGCATGAAATATGTGCATGTTCACTTGAAGATAGTCTGTGCATAAAGTGTCCAAGATACAAGTGTTTATACCATACGAAAGTCAAGTTAAATAAAGATAAAGAATAAAATCAAGGAAACTGAAAAAGTACGCCGTATAAAGTATTTTGTGCGCCGCACTTTCCCCTGAAGTTAATGAAAAAGTCATACCTATTGTGCGCCGCACTTCTCTATATGTGCGCCGCGTTTGTCTCCTACATTTATGAAGCTTTGCCGCCAAGCAGCAAAGTACGCCGCATAAATAAGTTTGTGCGCCGTGCTTGGACCCCTGGACATCCTATAAATACCGAGGCAATTCTGATCCATAAAACACACACTCTACTATCAAATATCAATCTCATCTCACGAATTTTAGAAGAAACATTACGAAGACGGGTTATAGTCATAGTTATATCGAATAAAAAGGGGTATATTGTTCGGTTATTGTAATCAAGTTATTAGCGAAACCTTGTGTAACCCATTATCATTCTGAATCTTGTATGTCTTATTACTCTTTCTATTCCTATTATTATGAACTCGGTAGCCATGAGAGGCTAAACCTCTTATGACTACTCGGATCTGTTAATATAATAAAGAAGCATTTTGTATTATTAAGATCTTGTTAATCTCATGTTTATATTGAAATCCTATCATATTTTATCTTGTAAACTTTGTTTATCACTTTTGATTATATATGTATAATGGTATAGGTCGAAAGACCTATTGTGTACTTTATGGTTTTAAAGATTTCTCTATGATCTTTATCATTTGGTTGGAGAAATCCGCTCATGTAAATTGATAAACAAAATAGATTTCATATCATAGTGACTTGGTTAATTGAGTGACACATTTGATTAAGTCAATCAAAGATAAGTCTTGAGTTAAAACAATTAATTTGTGAAAATGCACTTTTGACGGGAAAAGCTTTTTCTATGAATAAGAATAGAATTGAGATCATAATCATCACCATCGCTACTGAATTATGTGAAGCTATCCGAGTAGTCATAGTTCCCTATCATTGAATTTACTCCTTGTTACTTACTAGTTATTTTACTTGCAAAAGTTATTATCATTTGTCTTAAATTCTTGTGATTATACGAACATAACCAAATCCATGTGGATCGACCTGGTCTTACGTGCAATATTATACTGCATACGTGGGTTATACTTTACTCGTGTGTTGGTTTAAAATTTGGTGAAACTAGTATTATAAATTTAAAGCTTTTACAACACATCAAAGTTTTTGGCGACGCCGCCGAGGATTTAAATATGTTCTATAATCATTTTTAAGTACTTAAAACGAATCATAATCACTCTTATTCTCAAAAATTAGACTTTCGCACACTTTCTGTGACTAATGTTACAGAAAGTGCGCCGCACACACAACCAAGTGCGCCGCACTTGGCCCCGTAACAACGATCCCAACGTACTTTTTCACAAGAACGTCGCACATTCTGCAAAATCAAACGTTTTTCCTAAAACGTTTGCCTGAAATTCCAAAATAAACCCATCCAACTTCGTAACATCTTTATCTAAAGATGTTACACTAAAATCAAAAACAAAATCTTTACTCAAAACAGTTTTCATAAAAATTCAAATATTCAAACCAAAGTACGCCGCACAATCTCCTTTGTGCGCCGCACTTCTCTGCTCAGAAAACAAAATCGATTTCTTTCGATTTAGATTTTGATTTCTTACCTTCCATATCCCTTATCAAATAGTTAACTTTGGATACATACACGTGCTTCTAATTCTAAACTTGTTGAACCACTAGAAGAACCCGAAAGAACCTTGAATCGTAGACGAAACAGGAGAGTCCCATTCGAACGAAGGGACGAACGCCCCAAAAATCCAAAAGAGGTCTATCCACCTATCCTCAATATCACCCATTTCTGACACTTTCTCAACTTTCTTGAAATTCATGACCCTATGGCTAATCCCGATGATGAACCCATGTAGGCAGCTCACTTGTTGTAGCCCCGACTCTTGGTCTGGCAATCACCATACCCACAACTGCGAATGAATTCGCCATTATAGGTAATCACTTGACTCTTGTAAAAGGAAACCAATTCAATGGTAGAATTAAAACCGATCCTCATAAACACATTCACGAATTTCTTGGTGTATGTGATATGTTCAAATACGGAGTAACTGAAAATGAAGCTGTCTGACTTATGATGTTTCCCATATAACTCACTGGTGAAGCGAAAACTTAGTTGGATCAACTTAATGAAGGAACCATTGAATCCTGGGATGAACTCCAAACCGCTTTTATAAGCCGATTTTTCCCCCAGCTCTATTCGACCGACTTCTCAGAGAAATCCGAGGATATTCCCAACACAAATGAAACTCTAACCGATGCATGGCTTCGCATGAAAATATTACTCAGTAATTGCCATGGACATAGTTTAACTAAAGGCAATATCATAAAAATCTTTTATCACGACCTTAATGAAATAACACAGGAAGCTCTAAATGCCGTAGCTAGTGGCATCTTTTTCTATAAAACCCCGAATCAAGCCTATCAACTTCTCGAAGATAAAGTCTTACTCAAACTTGATTGGGCTAAAAATCAAAAACCTAAAACCCCTCTTAAGAAAACAGTAACTTTCGCCGATGAAGGCACCAGTAATTTTGATACTAATAAAATAATGACACGAATAGATGCCATGACCATGAAAATGGATGCTCAGTACAAAGAAGTGAAATCTCGTACCGAAAACAATCACTGTGGAGGTAATCACTCAACCACAGATTGTAACGATGATGACATACATTTGTCTCGCGAAAAAAAGCCAAATTTATGCAAACCTTCTGACGTACCTTTTTTTATAATGATTATCGCGACCGTGACTCAAACCATGATAAATTGGTGGTTCAACGCAGAAAGAAGCAAGATTACAATGAGGGACTATTACCGACCCAACACTGATGACCAACCCGACATCCAAAAACAATTAAACGATTTCATAAAATCTCTACAATTACCAAACACTTTTGTTAAAGAAACATTCATGGAGCTCAAGACCAAATTAGAAAGAACCACTAAAAACTATCAAGCCTCGATCTAAAATTTAGAAGCAAAGTTTGATAGACTTGCTAACAAGCAATCTGCTCAACCTTCTGGATCTCTTTCAACTAACACTCAACCAAAACCCTAGAGGTAACCACACTAAACCATACACCACCACTCAAGCTCAAAACGAGCCATGTTGAATGCCTATATACACAAGAAGTTATTATGTATTTTTTTGATGTTATAGTGTTAGATCCCTGGACACACCCATGTATGTGCTTAATTAACATTCCTTTTTTATTAAAAATGGATTAAATCGACCAAAACTGCCAAATATAAGTTTGTTTAGACATTTTTGTGTTGTGCAGGAAATAGATATTCATAAAAGGACGAAAAAAAGCAAAAACGACAAAACGAGACGGATGGAAAAGATTGTGAAAAGAGAAGCCAAATCAAGCCAAAAAGATTCCAACAGTCAAAAAGTCAACAGAACAGTCAAACATTCAAAGTCAAAGTTCAACCCCGACAAAGTCAGAGTCAATCCTTGAATACTAAAGCAGAAAAAGACAACTTGGGGACCACAAATTGCCAAAATCCAAGTTGTATGTAAGGATTAAGATCTACAAGGACTGATTGTTGATAATTTCTTGAAAATACAACCTTGAGGGGCAAAACTGCCAAACCCCTTGAGTTTGTATTACCACAAGGACCTTCTATGCAATTACCCTATATAAGTTGAGGGGGCATTCTTGCCAAACCCTCAAACGCATTCACCACAAGGACGATTTGTGCAAGTGTAATATACACTTTTAGGGGCTAAAGTTGCCAAACGCCCAAACGTCTACCTTGTTACCCTTATAACACCATTTCCCGCCCTTTTTAAACCCACCACCACTCACGAGCTTTCCCCCTACCTTTTAACCTGCAACACCAATTACCCCATGGATAAAAACTTTACCCTCACCCCACTAACTCCCCCCAGCTTATAAATAAATTCCTGCCTTTTCAAGGTTTTTGCGGTGCGTCTTTGTGATGATTAGAACAAGATGCAACAAGTGAATTTGGAGGGCCTAGATTGAGGTTATCATATTGTCTCACAACAAAAACAACCCATATTGCTCCACCAAGAAAAACACAGTATGAGTAGGAAGCCAAGAAGGGAGGCAATTCGGCTATAAATAGGACCCCAATGTATATCTTAGATATCTTAGCTTTTGGTTTTTTACTTAAGTTTTTTTTCAGCTTATTTTCAACTTATTGTAACTTTTAATTTACTCTTGTACTCTTTTCAAAGTTTAATTAAAGTTTGAGGTTTTTAAAGTTAAATTTCAATTTCAAATTTTAAGTTCTTAATTGTACGAATGCTTATTGGATGATAAATCTGAAATGGATGGACTTATGGGTATAATAAGCTAGCATACTAGCTCATTTAGGCTTGTGAACCTGCTGTCAAAGTTAAGGACCAAAGGTATTGCTAAATTTTCATTTTAAGCTCAAACAACTATAGCATTGCTTATTTCAGCTTAATTTGCTTATTGATTGCTTATTTATTGTTTGTCTTGCTTATTTATATGCCTTTTATGCATTTTGTCTTAATGTGTGCTTATTTGTCTTTTATTTTAAGCTTTTACCTAAAACTGCTTAATTTCCCTTGTAAACTGCTTATTGCCTTTGTGCTTATTTCAGTGCTTATCCTTGTTTGAAATGTGCTTATTTCTGTTTAATGTTGCTTAGTTGTTCATTGTCTTTCAAAACCTGGTTTTAAAACCCTTTAAATCAGTCTTAAAATGAGTTTTATGTTTTTAAAGGGGTGTTTGGGATAAGGGTGAAAATGGGTCAATTTGGTTTATGTCATGGGTTGGGTCTTTAAGTCAGTTTCTACTAGCTAAATTATGGTTTAATAACTAGTTTAAATAAGTTTTTATTTGTAAAATCTCAAAAGTTAAGTGTAATTTAGCTTTGGTTCAAGTCTGGTGGAATTTTAATTATTTAATTTGCTTATTTTGATTGTTATTCTAAAGTGGCTTTTAGTACCTGTTTTAGTATAGATTTTGAGTGTTATTGTGTATTAGTTATAGGCTAAGAATCCCTGCAAGTGTTATTTGTGGTTCAACATTTTCTGTCAAAATCACCTAGAAATTTTAAAGAGTCATTTTCTTAAGCTAAATTAGATAGGTTATAGAAAGCTTTAGATTCTAAAAATGCAAGCATAAGTACATTAAGTACCAAGCTTAACCTGTTTAAACTTATTTTCAAGTTTTGAGCTTTGTTGGGACATTTTTTGAGGCTGCAAAAAAAGCCTTCTTTCTAAACCAACTTCTCCCTGTGCCAAAACAGCCACTTGGCATCATTTTGTCTTGGCTTATTTAAGCTGGAAAGCTTGAGCTTCCTACATTTTTAGAAAGCCTATAAGCTCTTTAATAAGCCCCCAAAAGCCCAAACCTTAAGACACCTTCTAGGAGGCTTATTTTTAAGCCAAAAGTAGGCTTTTGGCTGTTTTTCAAACAGCCTTAAGCTCAAAAGCTCAATTAGCTTATTTGAGCTTGTGGCTTATTGTTTTTGCTTATTTCTTGTTGCATTAGGTGTATTAGGTTAGTTTAAATAGCTTTTTAGGATTCTTAGCTTATTTTGAGCTTATTAGAGCTTATTTTCAAATCTGTCAAAGCCAACAAGGCTCCCTTGGTGCTGAGAAGCTAAAAAAAAGCCCATTTCTTCTCGGCATATTTAATGCTTTTTTTAATTGTTATGCTATGGGGTGGGGTTTTGTTTGTGTTATGTTGCTTATCTTGTGTGCTTATTTGACTATGAATGCTTATTTTGTCTTTTGCTTAGCTTAATTTGTTTAAAAATCCAAAAAGAAAAGCCTTTAAGCCCTTTTTGTACACTTAAGGGTTCTGTCTATCATAAGCTTTTTCAATAAGCTTTTCATAGCTTATCTTTGTTTCAAAATAAGTTTAGATTGTTTTTTCTCATAGTCTTTTATGTCCTCTTTTTCTTTTTCTAGATTATAGGTCCTTAAGTTTGTATCTTGTGGCTTATTTTTAGCACAAAAACTCTTGTCTGTTTTTAGCCATTTTCAAGTCAGCGGATAAAAAGCTTGTTTAAGCTTATTTTTCTTTCTTTTTGCTTATTTTAATCCTGCATTAGCTTATTAGTGATTAGCTTAGTCTTAGTTTCTAGCTTATTTGCATTCTAGTAGTTTAATAAATCCAAAAAAGAAAAAAAAAGAAAAAAAAGCCACTTAGCTTAATAAGCCTTTCTGTCTGTTTTAAGTGCTTTTTCCAGCTTATTTATAAGCTTTCACAAAAAGTCATAGTTAAGAAAAAAGCTTATTTTCAAGTGCTTAAAAACTTTGTTAAGAAAAATTTTGAAAAAAAAATAAATAAAGGGGAAGGCCAAAGCCCCGGGTGAGCAAGGCTCGAACCCGGGACCTCAAAGCCCTCAACCCTTATAAACCCAACACCACTACCGTTGTGCTACAATAGCTCATCCGGTAGTGGTTTGTTGGATTTAATATATAAGGCTACTTTAGCCCATTAAGCCTATAAGACTTTTTGCTTATTACACAGCTTATTTGATAAGCTGTGTAAGTTTTTATATTTTTCTTAGGACTGTCATACTTTTAGCTATTTTGTGTAATTTTTCTAGAATTTTTTGTAAACGTTTAGTATTTTTTATAATTTATTTTGTTTAAAAACTTTAAAAAATCATAAAAAATAAAATAAAAGTCAGAAAAATATAAACTTTTTTTTAAAAATTTTATTTTGTCATATAGTTTCTAGGAAAAATAGTTGTTTTCTTGTAGGGTCATTTTTACAAAATTTCACTTTTTAAAGAACGGGATTCGTTCCCGTTTTTGATTTGACTCGTTTTTGGTCCAAACGAACTCCGTTTTTAGTCTAGTTTTTTTTAAACTTCGTTTTTAGTCAAGTAGAGTCTATTTTTATTTTAAAAATTGTTCTAGGATTAAAATTGCAAAATTTAGGTTTTTGACCCTCGTTTTTCGTGCCCGTTTTAGGTTTTAAGTTATATAGCTTTCGTTGTTAGGTTTTATTTAATCGTTTTTGCATATTTAATCATAGTAATAGAAAAATCCAATCAATCATCGTTCCATTCAAGCATCGATTATCAATTCGTCATTCGATTTTCCATTCAAGCCTCGTTGGGACTTAACGACCCGGGAAATCATACTTCCGGACACATATATATTTTATTTTTGTGAACTCTTAACCAATCCTTGGCTAAAGGTAATTGGTTGAGTGTTTGCTTATATATTATATATATATATATTATTTACGAATCACCCACCAACCCTAACAATCCTTAAAACTATTCTGAGACTCCAATTAATTTCGATAGTGATGATGAATGCGAAGAATCAACACTGACAGCTCAACCTCAAACACTAAAACCAAAAGAAGCACCTACCCTCAAATCATACAAAACAATAATTCCATATCCTCGATGCCTTTGAAAAGAGAAAATATAAGCACAATACGGAATTTTTTTTGAAATGATTCGTGTCGTTCGAATCAACTTACCTATTGTCGATGTCTTAACAAGAATGCCAAACTATGGCAAATTTCTCAAAGAACATGCTAGCAATAAACATAAGGTTGGGAAAATTTCTTCAGCATTTCTTAGCGATGAAAGCTCAGCTATCATTCAAAACAAAGTTCCACCAAAACTCGAAGACCCTGAAAGTTTCCTTATTCCGTGTACCTTCAGCAAAACCTTCTTTTGCAACGCCTTGACCGATCTTGGCGCTAGCATTAATCTTATGCCATATTCTCTTTATGCAAAATTATCTCTTGAAACTCTCAAACCAACTAAAATGAGCATGAGATTAGCAGATTGATCATTCTAATACCCTATTGGAATAGCTAAAAATATGCTAGTCAAAGTTGGTAAATTCACTTTCCCTGTGGATTTCGTTATTCTCGAAATGGAAAAAGACAACAAAGTTCCTCTTATCTTAGGAAGACCTTTCCTACACACCGCCGATGCTGTAATTCACATGAAACAAAACAACTTAATCTTAGAGTTGGTTTAGAGCGAATGGTCTTTTCTATCAATTCCGTGATGAAACATTCCTATTCAAATAACGATACATGTTTTAATATTGATGTCATTGATGAAGGAACCAAAATCCTTTATTCCATCGAAGAAACCCCTCTAGAAGATGAAATCTTTGCCTAATTCAATGAATTCATAGCCATGAATATCAAAGAAAATACTAAATCTAAAAAAATAACCTTCGAAAAAATCACATTCGATGCGGATTATAAAATCAAGAAATCCCTTGATGAACCTCCTACAGATCTTGAACTCAAACCACTTCCTGATCACCTAGAATACACATTCTTGGAAGAACCTTCTTTTCTTCATCTGAACATTTCATCTCAGCTTTTAGAAAAAAAAGCTCATCTTTGCTTCTAAAAAACACAAGCAAGCTTTTGCTTGGAAAAAAACAGATATTCCTGGTATATGTCCATCTTTCTATAAAAATAAAATTCAACTTCTAGATGCCAAAAACCAGTTATTTAAAAACAAAGATGATCCAACCCAAACATGCAAGAAATAGTTAAAAATGAAATAGTAAAACTTCTTGATACAAGGATTATATATTCAATCGCCGATAGCCCTTGGGTAAGCCCTATCCACTGTGTACCAAAGAAAGGTGGAATCACAGTAGTCACAAACAAAAAAGATGAACTTGTCTCAACTAGAACCATTATGGGTTAGCGAGTTTATATCAACTATCATAAACTTAACGAAGCAACCATGAAAGATTACTTTCCGTTGCCATTCATGGATCAAATGTTAGAAAGACTCACAGGAAATAAATACTTCTATTTCCTCGATGGTTTTTCTAGATATTTCCAAATACCGATCGATCCTATGGATCAAGAAAAAACTACCTTCACTTGCCCTTTTGGAACATACGCTTATAAAGGAATGCCTTTTGGTCTATGCAATGCACCTGCTACTTTCCAAAGGTGCATGTTAGCAATATTTTATGACTTTATCGAAGAAGCTGTATAAGTATTCATGGACGATTTCTTTGTCTTTGGAAACTCTTTCGATAAATGTCTACATAATCTTGATAAAATGCTTAAATGTTGTAAAGATGCAAGTCTTGTCCTTAATTGGGAAAAATGTCACTTCATGGTTAAATAAGGAATCGTTCTTGGACACAAAGTGTCCAGAGCAGGACTTGAAGTTGACAAAGCCAAAATCGACATAATCTCCGCCTCACTAATGTTAAAGGCATTAGAAGTTTTTTGGGACATGCTGGATTTTACTGACATTTCATAAAAGACTTCTCAAAACCTGCCCGTCCTCTACCTAAATTGATTGAAAAAGATACTTCATTCGATTTCAATGATGAATGTGTTTGGAATAGAGAAAAGGCTTGGTCACTACCATTATAATAGTCCTTAGCTCGTAGTGTAAGTGTTTAGTTAAGTTGTAAGATAACCGGGCTGACTTATGGACTATCCATGGATGGCCAGCCAAACCATCACATAAATACCCTCTCCATGCCTTGGAGAAGGTGTTGGTTCATTTCAAAAAATACATTTTCTTATTTCTTTCTCTCTCTAGAAGTGTTTCAACCACTCTTTCTCTCTCTAGATTTCTACATCTTTACTTGTTTGTATGACTTAGATATCATATTCTACAATTGGTATCAGTCGCCATGGGGTGATATAGTGCGTTTGTGTGCAATTTCTCTTGTTAAAATTTGAAAATCTAAGTGTTTTTGGGCTCTTATACTTGAAAATTTTTAAACTATATTTTGTTGTTAAAAACCTTAAAGTAATGTTTTTTATAATAGATATAGCCTAGGGATACTTTGTTTCGCAAAAAGAATCAAGAAAAAATGTTACAAATTGTGTTCTTAGGTGATTTTTTAATAAGTGTACGTTTGTTCATATTCGCGGAATAAGATCTTCATTTCCGCATAAAACAGGTATACATCCCGCAGAATAATTTAAAGTGTATGCGGAATATCCATTTTTTCCCAGCAAATTATAGGTTTGATCCCGCGAAATAAGTTCATTCCCATGAAATACCCATATTTTTACTTAGTTGAAATACGGGTTGCTCCGTGGAATAACATTCATTCCCGCAGAATAGCATCATTTTTTATTTCAAGAGGAATACAATTCTTATCCGCGGAATAACTCTCATTCCTGCGAAATAACGTCTATCTCATTCGGCCAAATACACGGTCTCTCCGCAAAATAACTTTTATATCCCGCGGAATATCATCAAGTTATTTCAGCGAATACAGGGTAATTCTTGACGGAATAAGAGATTGTAAAATCCCGCGGAATATTGACATATACCACAGTTTATCTCTAAATCCTACAGAAGAACATGATATTTTCAGGAATTTGTAAAATCTCACGGAATAAGTCACTTATCCTGCGGTTTAAGTATCTATTCCACTTTTCAAGTATTATTTTTGGATTTAAGGACTTTGTATCTCATTTCAAGGACTTTAATTATTGCAAGAACAAATCATAATCACCCTCAACAACAACACAAGAACATAATAATCACTAATCGCTGAACGATCCATTAATATCTTTTCACACAACAATCATTTCAAGATGTTAACAATGGCAAAGAATGTTATTGCAGCAGGGGCTGATAACCATCCTCCTATGCTTGATAAGAGTCAGTATAGTTCTTGGCGAAGTCGTATGCTACTCTACATTAAAGGTAAGGAACATGGTAAGAAACTTTATGACTCAGTTATCAACGGACCTTTCAAATATGGAACACTTGCAGTCCTCAAAACTCCAACCACACCCGCAACCATCAAAGATAGAACTTATGATGAACTCACAGACACAGAAAAGATTCGTGAAGCTTGTGACATAAAAGCAATAAACATTGTTCTTCAAGGCTTACCACAAGATATTTACAATATGGTGAATCATCATACTGATGACAAGAAGATTTGAGATCGAGTCAAGTTACTTATTTAAGGTTCAGAACTCTCGTTGCATGAAAGAGAATCGAAGTTGTATTATGAGTTTGACACATTTACCTCAATGCCAGGAGAGACAATTCACTCGTATTACTTAAGGTTTGCACAGCTGATAAATGACATGCACACGATTAGAATGTCAATGTAACCACTTCAAGTTAATACAAAATTTGTCAATCATCTTCAGCCATAATGGAGCAAATTTGTGACGGATGTGAAGTTAGCTAAAGATTTGCACAACACCAACTTTGATCACTTGTATGCTTATTTGAGACAACATGAAGCTCATGCATATGAAGTGCGTTTTATGAGGCAACGATACCCGGATCCTCTTGCCTTGGTGGCTAGCACATATAACTATTCTTCATCCTACACCAACCAGACTCAATATCAACAACAACTCTTACTAATTGCTTAACAATATTACTCACCTCCTGCATAAAAACAATTCAATGATGTACCCATGGTTTAACAACGATCTTACCAGGCACCGGTTGCTAACCATTCATCACTAATTCATCACCAATCCTACAAAGCACTTGCTATTCATCAACAACCACAAGCATTATTCCCATAACTGGATTTAAGACTTGTTATCCCATCATTTCTTCCTTCTGATGATCCAATTGCTAGTCTCAACAAGGAAATGGATTTCATTAGCACAACATTTACTTCATGTTATCCACCAACCAACAACCAGCTTAGAACCTTGTCTAACCCAAGGAATCAGGCAATTATCCAAAATGGTAGAGTTACAGTGCAGACGGTTTAGGGGAGACATACTTAGGGGTATGCAAGCAGTGGTGCAAGGAGTAATGCTACAAGCACAAGGGTTACCAAAAATGGGGGAACTAATACAGCATGTCAGGAAAAGGTTATTTGTTGGTACAACTGTCAAGAAGAAGGCCACATGGCAAGACAGTGTACCAAACATAAAAGGCTAAGGAATTTAACATGGTTTAAAGAGAATATGTTGCTTGTTGAGGCTTTAGAATCAAGGGTTGTATTGGATGCGGAGCAAATGGCATTCTTAGAAGATAATGAGGACACAATTACTACAAGCCAAGAGTCTCAGGAAATTCCCACTCCATCTATTTTTCAAACTGATGACCTTGATGCTTTTGACACTGACTGTGATGAAGCACTCTCTGCTAGTGCAACTATGATGGCTAAGCTTTCTGCTTATGATTCAAACGTTCTCTCAAAGGTACCAACTCATGACACTTATCTAGATAATCATGTGATTGATCAAAGTGTGCAGGAGATGCAGTATTCTGAACAACCACCTTTTATTAATGATCCCGTTATTGACATAACAAATGACAGTAATGTTATTTCATATGAGCAATATTTGAAAGAAACTGAAAATGAGGTTGTTCAAGCTACTCCTTCCCCACAACAAGATGCAATGATAATGTTTATGATTAAAGATATGTCTTATCAAGTTGCTAAATGTAATGAGGTGAATAAGGAGAAGAATAAAATAGTAAATGAGTCATTAACTACTGAGCTTGAAAGATATAAAGAACAAATCAAATATTTTGAAGAAAGAAAGAAATTTGATTTAAATGATAAAGAAAAGTATATTGATGGTCAATTGCGAGAGGTAATTGTTGATAGAAATGCAAAGTTTTCAAATTTCGTAACCAAATTCACACGTTAAACTTGCAACTTTCTGCAACCGTTAAAAGTCATAAGACTTTGTCAACAATGGTTGATGTTTTGAAAAAGGAGTCCAAAGCAAAAGAAGATAAATATCTTGAAGAAATCATTGATTTAGAAAAGAAAAATAAGGCTTTAGACAACGTTGTTTACAAAATGGGTCAATCAACACAAACGATGCAGAACCAGTTCTAAAGGAAATTCATCATGAACTTCCTACAATAAGTTTGGTCAAAGACAATTTTAATAAAATGAGAAGTCATGTTAATAATTTTGACAAGGTCATAACTGTCTGTACCAAAGTAACTAGTCAAAATCAGGGATCTTAGGGGGTTTGAACACATTCGGGGAGCTTATAAAAAAGATGTCAAACCTTTTGTCAAAACTTTGAAAGAGTATTTTCACATGTTTGATCAAGGTATTGCAAATGAAATTATCGACATGAAAGAAGTTTTTACTTAAATGGAAACTGAGGTTACCAAATATTTTGTAGAAAGGAAATATTTTGAGATAGAGAAGAAAGAATTGTTCATTAAATATATCATATGTCAAGATGTTATGTGTATTGCTATGCATGCTTATTTAGACAATACCTGTGTTGTGCCAGCTAATGATAATAATCTTGCATATGTTGAAATGGAACAAAGTTTTATTGATGAATACAGTAGGTGTGTAAAACTTGAAGCTGAGCTTTCTAAAAAGAATTATATGGTTGAAAAGGATGTTTACAATGAACTTTCAAAAATGTATTTACGAATTGAACAACATTGTATCTATTTTTCAAGGCCTCAGCTTGTCTGAACATATTTTTCTGTCCGAAAACAATAGAAGAAAAACGAGACAACAAGTATGTATTTTTTAGTTTACTAGTCTAACTTCATTCACAACAACAAAAACCATTCTAACTTAATCCCTTCATCTACTTCATCAAATCCACAACAACAAATCCAATCTAACTAATCCCTTCCAGCACTTCATCAAAATTAATTAATATGGCAAGAACAAGAAATTAAATATATAACATAACTAATTTAGTTTATAATTTACCAAATTTAACAACAAGTCAAATATTTTAGCAAGTAACTTATAAGATGACAAAAATAATTATTTTAAATGCATGAACATGTTTATTACTTATTTTACATATTTTCTTAAAAGTGTATATATATATATATATATATATATATATATATATATGTTTATAATAAATAAAATTAGATATCATATATAAAAATATATATTTAATACATATATATATATATATATATATATATATATATATATGTACATATATGTGTATATGTGTGTATATATATATGTGTATATATATATGAAAGTTTTACTTGTTTCTTTTGAAAATCTTTAAAATAAATAAACTAGTTTGTGATATAACTTTGTAAATGATATGAACAAAATATATAAAATGAAGATATGTGAAGTGAAAAAAAATATATAAGAAAAGAGTGTGAACCTTAGCAAGATGAGGATACTTAGCAAGTTTTATAATTAATAATCCAACCAAGAACCTTTAATTTTAACCAACCCTTAATAATACTTGATAATACTTAACAAAATTTAAGCTTCTTTTGTCCCTTTTTGCTTGCTACTGCCGAACACCCCAAGAGAAAAAGAAAGAATATTTGTTTGAGTCTTGAGTTGGTGCAATGAACTAGTTAGGTAGTGTTGTGTTTATATAAACACTTCAAGTAATGTTAACATCTCATTTCTTGTAGCAATGTGACTAGTGATACAAAAGTGGCATTGTGTGTATAAGAGTATGGTGTGTGCCGTGTGTAGGCTTAAAGAGGATAAAAAAAGCCATCTTTAGATGCCAAAGTTCACAAGGTTACATAGGATGGAGTTTAATACCAAAAAGGGGTAGTGTATTAGATCAAAGATGTCTCCCTTCCTATTTTGTTTAAATGGGGTGGCAAAGGAGAGAAAGAAGAGACAAAATCATAAATTTTTGTATTTAAGATTATTATGTATGTATATGTATGTACAATTAAGGTGGTGTTGGTTACATGCATGCATAAAGGCTTATAATGCAAAATGTAAGCGTTTTACGTAAAACATGCAAAATAAATTATGTAAACTTATAAATTATATTCATAGAAGTCATATAACACATGTTTGACGTAAAATTATATTTGTTTAATTCCGGTTTACGTTTAAAGTTGTTTTTCAATTTACGAGATTAACGTTTTCATGTAAAAGTAAACACGTAAAGGTTCAAAGTAAATAGTTTTGAGTTTATTGGTATATATTGGCTTGGAAAATACGGATTTTCATAGTCTCCCTGTGTTAAAAGAATTCCGACCCAGAATTCAGTTTGAGTTGTCTTCCGGAGTGATGTTGGTGAAGTGGTGCGTATACTTCTCTTAATCCTCCAAAACGTGGTAACCAACTTCGTTTTCTTAATACGGAGAGTCCCATCAGGACGAGTCTCAAACTCCTTGTCTATACCACAAAATTTTTGTTCTCAACATTCTCCTCCTTAATCGCTTCAACTTGAGCATCCAAGATTTGTGGTGGTAGATTCAAATTTATCGTCATGACCAAAGCTCAAACTCCTAGTGGCTTTATCCGTTTCTTCTGGGTTCAAGCATTAGCTATAATATTTGCCCTTCCAGGGTGATAACGAATCTATACCTATCATGGCATCATAACTACTAATTCATATGGTATTAAGTCGGCGTTGAATTGGTTATTTAGTAATTTGCTTAGTGGCGGCCAAACTTGTTGGTGGATTATCCTAGGGTGACTAGTGATGCATCTTGACTCTTTGGTTTTGGATTTGATGTAAGATGGTGTCGACTCTATGTAGTAAGGTGGTGTAAATGTCTACTTAGTTACTATGCTTATTAAAACAATTGCCTATGACATGCACGACTCATGTTTACACACAAAAAAATTTTGCTGTTTAGGAATATAAGTAGGATATTGATTTTTTTGACTCAATTTTTAGGTGACTACTCTCATCATATCATGGTCATTCCTGAATTAGACATAGGTGATCAGGCTATGTATAATTGAGGATTAATGATGCAGTGCTTATTTTCGTCAAACTAATGTTATCTATAAAGTAGTATTAAAATAGTTTCATATTATACAAAATAGTTCCTGAAATGAAAGTAAGACACTTTATAATATGACAACCAAATAGTTTGTGAAATGATGGTAGAATGGTTTATAAGATGACAAAAAAATAATAATTCGCAAGGTGATAGTAAAATAATTTATGTGGTGGTAATAAAATAGTTTCATAAAGTAATAACAAAATGATTTATAAGGTGATAGTAACGTGGTTTTTAAGATAATAGAAAAATAGTATATAAGATATCAAGAAAATAGTTTATAAGATGGTGGAAAGATAGTTTTTAAAATGACATTAACTTAGTTTATAGAATAATAGCAAAATAGTTTACATATAGTAAATTAGTTTATAAAGTATTAGCTAAATAGTTTATAAGTGATAGTAACTTAGTTTATAAAATAATAAAAAAAATGTTTATAAATAATAGCAAAATAGTTTATAAGATGCGCATAAATTGGCTCATAAAATGGTAGCGAATTAGTTTATAAATGATAGTAAATTAGTTTTTGAAATAATTAGTGAAGTAGTTTATAAGTAATAGCAAAAAATTTCATAAGGTGATGGTAAATAAAATATTTTTTTATAGTGATAATAAAATATATTATTAAATAATAGCAAAATGATTTATATGATGGTTGGAAAATAGTTTATAAGGTGATAGTTTACTAAATGATGGTAAATAGTTTCTTACAATAGTAAAAATAGTTTTTGATAGCAAAATAGTTTATAAAATGATGGTTTATTAACCAATAGTAAGATAGTTTATTAATGATGGTAAGATAGATTATTAACGATAGTAATAATAGTTTATAAAGTGATTGTAGAATAGTTTATAAATTGTTAGTTTATTAAACGATAGTAAAATAATTATTAATGATTAGTAAGATAGTTTTTCATGTGGTAGTGAAATGGTTTATAAAGTGATGGTAAAAATATTTAAATAGTTTATAAATTGTTAGTTTATTACAATAGTTTAAGGAATGGCTTGCATAAATAAATAGAGGACTAAATAAAACTGACGAATTTTCACGACACATTACTTCGATAAATAATTTAAATTATCTACATAGCATAACGAAAATTTAAAAGAAAGTATGACACAAATTCTTATGGGAAATAGAATCTAAGATAGTTTCAACTTAGGTTTCACTAGGTAAGGCGGGAAAAATCTATCCTAAACATTAGCCTTAATTGCATTAGTAATTCGTTAGGCTACAATATCCTCAATCTTTGCGAAACTCATTCCTTGTCTTATCGTCGGCATTTTCTTCAAAATCGAACGAAGTAAATAAAATAAGCCGGGTTCCAAAAGTCGTGTTCCAAAGATGAAATGTTACGAGGTGACGGGTTAAAGTCGTGTTGGAATTAATCGGCATGTTTCTAGGCGACGGCTCACAAGGTGACGTAGGTGTTTCAACAATATGAGGCGGGTGTTCAAACTCGAAGTCGAATGGCAGGGTAACTAGTGAAATCGGCGGAGTGTGACAAGTTTCAATGTTATATAAAACAGTATTATGTAAAAGACATTAAAAAGTTTTAAAGACCATCGTATTATGTAAAAGACATTAAAAAGTTTTTGTATTGATATAAATGACTTTTTTATATACAGTAATTGTAAAGAGCACCTAAGGCAATGTAAATGCACATATAAGACAATGTGTAAAAATGTACGTAAGGGAAAATAAGCGCAAGTATAAGTCATGTAAGCAAATAGTGTGTATGCACTTGAAAAGTTTTATGTGATGCAATGTATATGAAATGGTTATAGTCTAGGTAAGATATTTAACCTAGTTCTCTATAACCTTGGCTATAGATACCAATCTGTAACACCCCCAAAATATATGGCAGCGGAATAGGTAACTGGGGGCGTTACTTCATTATACATAAGCACAAGAATCAAAGAGAACGACCTTTAAATGAGTCGTTAAAAAGATACCTCATTGATTTGATAAAAGTAAATAAGTTTTTAACACTTCGTCCCATATGTTTGCATCAAAAGGAAATACATGTTTTAATCCAACAAGGAAAAAGTAGTTAAATGAAATCCATGAAAATAGTATCTTGAATGAATGTAGAATCCATGTACTAAAAAATACGCCATAGAAGGTTAAGCATATGGGAAATACATGCTTAAAATGTCAGCATAAAGTTGGTGAGTTCATAGGTTTAAATAAGTATAAAGGTTGGACCGCAAGATTTCAAAGAGTGTAATAATTGTAACACGTATAATATCACAAAAGTAACTACGATTGCGCTAAGCTCATGACACCGAAACTAGACAAAGTTGTGTATGCAATTTAATGCATTCAAAGTACCCTAAGGAGTGTCCAACCTGAGACATCCGTCGTCCGACATGATATACGTACGTTAGTTCGGTCCTCCGAAACTAGTAAGCGCTACTTATCCGAACGGGGATGTCAATCCCAAATAGATCTATTTATAACACTCTCGCTTACACAAAGTAATTAACGGTTCATGATAATCGGGCATAGTAGGTTACCACTACTTAGGCTAATCCATAATCATTTTAAAGAGTACTTGCGTCCAAATGTAAAATAAGCAATGTATCTCACCCTGAGATTTGCAAAATAGCGGTAAACAAGTAAAGCGGGGCTATAAACTCACCTCGGGTAAAAGTATTGATTTTGGGAAAATCAACAAATGAAATCGTCACCCAAGTTCGAAATGCAACCTATTTAATTATGGGTCGATTTAGAATAAAGCAAGCAAAATAAAATAATGCAATATATTTTATAACGTTATATCACTACCTAATAGTTTACGTTTTATTTTTATAAGTCAAAATAGTGTTTACGTCAAGTTCGCCACTTAATATATAAATATATACACTTGTAATATTTTCTAATAGTCAAAATTAAATTATAGTCTATCTCGCTCAATATATATAAGTATCTCCTAATAGTCAATTTTTAATTATAGTCTAGCTCGCTCAATTATTTATTTTTAGTATTTTCATATAGCTAATTTAATTATAGTATAATTAGTTTACAAAATAATATTTATAAAGTTTTGATGCGTATAAATATTATATAAGTGTTACTACTATATTTTTTAAGGTTTTTATAGCTCAAACGGGCACGAAAACATTCGAAAACCCCAAACTATATTTTTAACAGCACCTATATTTAATAAAATGTGTGCAGGAAACTTATTTAATTTTCAGAAAAATAGTCTAACTTTAATGGAGTGTATCTCCTTCATTATAACGAGTTACAGGTCGTTCCAACTCGAGGATTTAACGAAAAATCATAATCAACAAGTTTTCTCTTTCGTGTTTAACCCGACTCAGACCCGAAACGGGTCAGAAACGTCGATGAACAGTTCTGCCCAAACTTTATATAAAGACTGTTTATGCCGAAAACGTTAATAAACTTGTTTTGACCGTATATCCTTCGTTATAAGTCCGTTTTAACCCATTTTATATCCACGCGAAGGTATTCAAGTACTATCTATTTTTCAAGGCCTCGGCTTGTCTAAACGTATTTTTCTGTCCGAAAATAGTAGAAGAAAAATAGGACAGCAAGTATGTATTTTCTAGTTTACTAGTCCATCTTCACCCACAACAACAAAAACTATTCTAACTTAATCCTTTCATCTACTTTCAGAATCATTCACCACAACAACAAATCCAATCTAACTTAATCACTTTCATTACTTCATCAAAATTAATTAATATGTCAAGAACAAGAAATTAAATATATAACATAACTAATCTAGTTTATAATTTACCAAATTTAACAAGTCTAATATTTTAGCAAGTAACTTATAAGACGACAAAAATAATTATTTTAAATGTATGAATATGTTTATTACTTATTTTACATATTTTTTTGCAAGTATATATATATATATATATATATATATATATATATATATATATAGGGGAAGGTTAATGTAGTGTAGTAGCTTAAAGTTGTTAAAATGAGAAGTGATCTTAACCATTGAATCTATTAATTGTTATGTGATTTAATTAACAGTAGATACATGACATTAAATCTTATGCATAAAAATTGATGTACAACCTCTAAAAAACTTGATACGTAACCATTTATAGCTGATACACATGATACATAGTTTTGCTTCCTAAAAGACTATTAATAAAAATAAACATTTTATTCTAAAATTCAGTGATACACTCTTACAAGTTACATCCGAGTTAACAAAACAATTGTTAAACTATGATAAACAACTGATACACAAGAAACTGGTAATACTAAAAATCGCGAACCAACTGCTCGTACATGAACCAAAACCTCCAACAACTCGTACACGAACCAATAACTCGTACACGGACTAACAACTAATTAACAAATGTGATATTTGTCCAATTTCTATTGCTTCTCACTTTAACAACTTTAAGCACCTACACCATTTTAACTAAATTCTCTCTCTCTCTCTCTCTCTCTCTCTATATATATATATATATATATATATATATATATATATATATATATATATATATATATATATATATATATATGAAAGTCTTACTTGATTCTTTTGTAAATCTTTAAAATAAATAAACTAGTTGGTGATATAACTTTGTAAATGATATGAACAAAATATATAAAATGAAGATATGTGAAGTGAAAACAAAATATAAGAAAAGAATGTGAACCTTAGTAAGATGAGGAGACTTAGCAAGTTTTATAACTAATAATCCAACCAAGAACCTTTAATTTTAACCAACTCTTAATAATACTTGATGATAATTAACAAATTTTGAGCTTCTCTTGTCCCTTTTTGCTTGCTACTGCTGAACACCCCAAGAGAGAAAGAAAGAATATTTGTTTGAGTCTTGAGTTGGTGCAATAAACTAGTTAGGTAGTGTTGTGTTTATATAAACACTTTAGGAAATGTTAACATCTCATTTCTTGTAGCAATGTGATTAGTGATCCAAAAGTGGCATTGTGTGCGTGGGAGTATGGTGTGTGCCGTGTGTAGGCTTAAGGAGGAGAAAAAAAGCCATCTTGAGATGCCAAACTTTAGAAGGTTACATAAGATGGAGTTTAATACCAAAAATAGGTAGTGTATTAGTTCAAAGATGTCTCCCTTCCTCTTTTGTTTATATGGGGTGGCAAGGGAGGGAAAGAAGATACAATATTATACTTTTTTTTATATTTAAGATTATGATGCATGTATATGTATGTACAATTAAGGTGGTGTTGGTTTACATGCATGCATAAAGGCTTATAATGAAAAACGTAAGCATTTTATGAAAAACTTGCAAAATAAATTATATAAACTTATATATTATATTCATAGAAGTCATATAACACATGTTTGACGTAAACTTATATTTGTTTAATGCCGATTTACGTTTAAAGTTGGTTTTGAGTGTATGCAATTTAACTTCACGGTTTCATGTAAAAGTAAGCACGTAAAGGTTCAAAGTAATTAGTTTTGAGTTTATTGATGTATATTGGCCTAAAAAATATGGATTGTCACAAATAAGCAGCAAAAATGGAAACCTACGGGTCATGTTTTTACTAAATTTAGATATAGATGGATACCTACAGGACGAACCTTCACTATAGATGTAAAAAAGTTCCCTTTAACTAGGTTTACCTCCACTACAGTAGTGCCTCCTAAGAAGACTGTCATAGCTAAAGTAGTTAAGAAAACATCATCCAGTAGTAAAAATACAAGGGAACCTAAACAAACAAATGTAGGTTCGAGTAGCAAATCTAGGAGTGTAGAATCTAAGATTTCTAACAACTCGGAACCCAACAAAAATTAGGGATTCACTGTTTCTACTTCTCCATCTTCTCCCAGTATCCATTTTAGATCGTTCAAATCATCCTCTGGTACCGGGATTCGAGCTGATCCAAGCACATGACCAGGAAACACTCTCAACTCATCAACTTTGATAGCAAATTTATTGGTACCGTTAGATTTAGGAATGATCATGTTGCAGCAATAATGGGCTATGGGGATTATCAGATAGGAAATGTTACGATTTCTTGGGTTTATTATGTGGATGGGTTAGGACATAACTTATTTTTAATGGGACAATTCTGTGATTCTGATCTTGAAGTAGCTTTTGGCAAACACACCTGTTTTGTTCGTGACTTGAAAGGTGTAGATTTACTCAAGGGATCAAGAGGCATAAATTTGTACACCATGTCACTAGAAGAAATGATGCAATCCTCTCTAATTTATCTCTTGTCTAAAGCTTCAAAGACTAAGTCTTGGTTATGGCATCGAAGGTTGTCCCATTTAAACTTCGGCACTATGAATGAACTTGCCAAACAAGGTATTGTCAGAGGGCTTCCTAAATTGAATTATTAAACTGATCACTTGTGTTCAGCATGTTCTTTAGGGAAAAGCAAGAAACACACCCACAAACCCAAGACTGATGACTCTATCTAGGAAAAACTGTACTTGTTGCACATAGATCTGTGTAGTCCAATGATAATAGTGAGTATCAATGGGAAGAAGTACATATTGGTTATTGTTGATCACTACTCACGGTTTACTTAGGTAAAATTTCTACGATCAAAGGATGAAACTTCGAAGTTTGTGATTAAATTTCTAAATAAGATTCAAGTTTGTCTAAATGCAACAGTCTGAAACATTAGAATAGATAATAGAACAGAGTTTGTGAATTAGACACTGAAGGCCTATTATGAAGATGCTGGGATCTCACACCAAACTTAAGTTGCGCGCACTCCACAACAAAACGACATTGTCGAAAGACAGAACCAGACTTTAGTGGAAGCTGCATGTACTATGTTGATATTTTCTAAGGCTCCATTATTTCTGTGGGCAGAGGCAATCACGACAGCTTGTTTTACCCAAAACTGTTCTCTGATTCATAAACGTCACAACAAAACACCATATGAACTCTTACATGACAGAAAACCCGACTTAACATATTTTCAAGTCTTTGGTGCTTTATGCTATCTAACCAATGACGGTGAAGATCTGGGTAAGCTAAAACCCAAGGCTGATATTGGAATTTTCATCGGATACGCTCCTACTAAAAAGGCTTACCGAATCTATAACAAGCGGACCCGTTTGATCATGGAAACTATCCATGTTGAAATTGATGAGCTGATAGCTATGGCTTTTGACCAATTCAGTTCAGGACCCGAGCTTTAACTTATGACTCCTGAAACAATCAGTTCCAGACTCGTGAAATCTCTGTCTTCCTCAATACCTTATGACCCACCAAAAAAGAAAGATTGGGATATTCTGTTTCAACTAATGTTCGATGAATACTTTAATCCTCCATCAAGTGTTGTGTCTCATGGGCTTCCCGCTATTGCTCCACAAGTTGCTGATACAACCGATACACCTTTGTCAACTTTTATCGATCAAGATTCACTATATGCTAGTACTTCATCAACCATCCATGAAACATAATCTCCGGTCCTTTCTCAAGGTGTTGAAGAACAATTACAACCTGTAAAATTTGATAATGATCCATTTCAAGATATTCTCATTTCAGAACCAAGTTCTTAAGAATCATCATCAAATTTGCAATCCACCAACCAACAACCATTAGACCATCTGAGCAAATGGACAAAGAACCCTCCATTGGCTAATGTGAATGGCAATCCTTCTCGACCAGTTTCAACACAAAAACAGCTACAAACAGATGCCATGTGGTGTTACTTTGATGCTTTCCTCACTTCAGTTGAACCTAAGATTTATAAAGAAGCGCTGCTTGAATCTTCATGGATCGAAGCAATGCAAGAAGAAATCCATGAGTTTGAATGACTACAAGTCTAGTAATTAGTACCACGTCCAGATTATATCATGCTAATTAATCTTAAGTGGATCTTTAAGGTTAAGCGCAATGAATTTAGGGGTGTATTGAAAAACAAGGCTAGGTTGGTAGCTAAGGGTTTTCGTCAAGAGGAAGGAATTGATTTTGAAGAATCTTTCGCACCAGTTGCTAGAATTGAGGCCATCCGAATCTTTGTTGCAAATGCCGCTAATAAGAGCATTACAATCTACCAAATGGATGTCAAGACAACATTCTTAAATGAAAAGCTATGAGAAGAGGTCTATTTTAGTCAACCAGAGGGCTTTGTAGATCAAGAAAATCCTACCTACATGTACCGATTGAAGAAAGCTCTCTACCACTTAAAGCAGACTCCTCGCGCTTGGTATGATATGTTGTAGAAGTTTCTACTTTCTCAAGAGTTCTCCAAAGGTGCCGTCGATCCTACATTATTCACCAGGAAAGAAGGCAAAGACATCCTACTGGTACATGTTTATGTAGATGACATTATTTTTGCTTCTACTGATCCTGCTCTTTGTGATGTATTTGCTAATATAATGAGTTCTAAATTTAAGATGTCAATGATGGGCAAAATGTCTTTCTTTTTTGGACTACAAATTTCTCAAAGTCTCAGAGGCATCTTTATTAACTAGTCAAAGTATGCTCTAGAAATAATAAAGAAATACGGTATGGAATCTAGTGACTTGGTTAACACCCTTATGGTGGATAGAACCAAACTGGATGAAGATCTACAGGGGACACCAGTTGATCCTACCCATTATCGTGGTATGATCGGCTCCCTCGTGTATTTTATATCTAGTAGACCTGATCTTGTATTTGTAGTATGCATGTGTGCCCGGTATTAAACAAGGCCTACCAAAAAGCACTTACA
>BQNB010013425.1:0-32500 GCA_026074375.1 Tanacetum coccineum | reverse complement strand
CAAGAGACGGGAAAATATGCCCTATCCCAGATTCACCAAGGTCATCATCAATTATTTTCTCTCAAAACACAATTATATTCCCAAGAGACACAACTTGTTTATCAACACTATCAAGTATGATGGCGTTCTAGGAAAGTTAAAGTTTGTTAGCAAGGGAGAAGGAGAATAATTGTATGGAATGTCAATTCCAGATGACATGATGAATATTGCTATCAAGAACTTAGTTTCCTATCTGACATACCTTGCCTTATCAACCAACACTAAACTCCCTAAGGTGGGCAAAGGTAAAGGCAAAGGTCCTACTAGAAATAAGAAGGATGATACACCAAAGAAGAAGAGTTTAATCACTATAAATGATAACATTCTCCCTGACCCTGGTGAAGCTCTTAAGTTAGGGGAATCAATGAGCAGAATTAAGGCAGAAGAACAAGAAGAAGAACGACGCTTGCATGAAACTCATGTGAGTATTATCATTGGTAGAGAAGTGACCCATGAAGCTGATAGTGGTGTAGTTGAGTATCAAAAGAAGAAGAAGATGAAAGAAGTTGCTTCTGAACCAGCTTCCATACAATCACTGCTGGACATAAAGAGGGGCATTAGAGCTAGCAGAGAATAGTATATTCTGCGACAAATTCCTAAAGGTCCAGGTGAAGGATCGGCTACTGCTCATGACAAGTCTGATGAATCAGACTAGGGTTCTGATGGTGAACCAGAGATACTCTCAAGTGGTGATGAAAGAATGAAGTCTGATAAAAAGATTACTGTAAGTGAGCAAGCTGATAAAGAGCGTACTGATGAAGAAAAAAATGATGAAGAGACTGCTGATGAAGGAAATGATGATGTAGAAATTGCTGATACAGAGAAACCTGATGAAGAGATGGGTGATGCTAAAAAGGTTGATAATGAGAAATCAGTAGAGGAGAAAGTTGATGATGAGCAAGATGGAGTTGACCAAGCTAATGAAGAACATGCTAAAGATGATCAAGCTGAGGTTCTTATTGCTAAGACTCAGAAGAAGAAACCTTATTTACCATTGTCAAGCTCCAGTCTCTCTCTCTTATTTGACTATGGTAATCAATTCCTTAATGTTTCCCTTTACATTTCTCTTGTTGGCATTATTAAAGAACCTACATACACAAAGATACAATCTATGGTAGATGTTCCGGTCTAACAAGAAATCCCTCCTGTTCAGCAAACTCCATTACTTGATGTACTCGTATCAGTGATTCCTAAAAATATAACATCAACACCAACCACACCACCAATGAAAATAGAAGTTCAAGCTACTCCTGTAGCCGAATCTGATCCATCCCTAGTTGTCCTGCAATGACTTTCAGTACTTGAAAAGAAAGTTGCAAAGTTGTCCAAAGTTGATCTCAATAAAGTTATTAAAGAATCAGTTCAGGCTAATGTCATTAATGAAGTGAATAATCAAGTGCCAAAGTTTCTTCCAAAATTCATTTCTAACTTCATCAAACCAAGAATGGAGAGCATGGTTCGTGATGTACTAAAAAAGAACTAATTAATCTTTTCTAGTCTTCTTCCACACAATCAGACTCTCTCTCTCTCTCTCTGAACTAGAGCTGAAGAAAATACTCTCTGACAAGATGCAGAAGAGTGGCTCCTTTCTTGATCATGACAAGCATCTTGACTTATACAATGCCTTGATGAACTCCATTGGTCTAGATGAATCAATTGCAAAAGGAGAACTTGATCTAGCTAAAGTTCTTAAGTGGAAACGCGGTGATGATGAAGATCAAGACCCCCCCTTAAGACACTGAAAAGGAGAAGAAGAAAAGATATTGAGCCATCAAAGAAATCACCAACATCTAAAGAGTCATCCAAAGGTAAAAATCCACCTAAAACTTCTAAAATTGACAAATATGTGAATTCAGAAGAAACAGTTGAAGAACTTGTTATAGAGGTGGCAATGGCTGTGGAAGAACCTATTTTAGATGATGTGGTAAATGATGTTGATCAACCACATGATGATGCTGATCCAAAGAAAGACAAGTCCACTTGGTTCAAGCAACCTTCTAGACCAGAAACTCCTAATCCAGAATGGAACAAAGACCCAAATGTTGATTATGGACCAGAACAGATTTGGTTTAATGATCTGGTGAATGTTGAGAAAGACCCACTCACCTTTGATGATCTGATGGCTACTCCTATTGACTTTACTAGGTTCGCTATGAACCGTCTCAAGAAAGACAAGATCACCAAAGCAGACTTAGTAGGACCCGTCTAGAAACTTCTCAAAGGAACTTGCAAAAGTAGCATTGAACTGGAGTACAACATCAAACAATGCTATTTAGCTCTGTCAGATCAACTTGATTGGGCAAATCCTGAAGGTGATAAATGTCCATATGACTTGATCAAGCCACTACCTTTGAAAGGCCCTCCGGGTCACCTTACCATTCTTGTCGATTTCTTTTTCAATAATGATCTTGAATATTTAAGGATAGGAAACACGGAAAGGAAATACTCTGCATTGATTACTAAGAGAAAGGATGCAAGGTACGAATTGGAAGGTATTAAATATATGATTCCAAGCCTTTAGAGTCCAGTCAAAGTGGCTTATGACGGGAATGCTGAATTGGGAATCTATCACTACGGACCCAAGCGTCGGTTATTCTACAGATTACGAATCAGTAAGATATCACGACATGAAGTCTACTCCCGGATGAAAATTCTCAGTGTGGTCAGGGTAACGGTTAATAAACAATTCGGGTATGGTTATTTAAAAGAGATAGTTGTAAGAAGAGCTAATCAAAAGGAGTATATGTTCATGGAAGGTGATTTTCCAAGATTACACCAGAATGATATCGAAGATATGCTTCTACTTCATGTTCAGAACAAGCTTCACAACCTCCCAGGCGATAACATTTTTGATTTGGTAATTGCTCTACGCATGTTTGCTTGAAGTATCGTCATTAAGAGAAGGGTTGAAGATGTTCAAATTGGAGTCGAGAGTTACCAAAAAAAGCCCAACATCACCAAGCCTCAAACCCAATGTGCCAGAATCTCATTCAAAGAACTGTACACCACATCGTATGATCCAAAATGAGTTGTGTACATGAACAAGAGCAACCGAAAAAGACTGATGCAAGCTGATGAGCTTTACAAGTTTTATAAAGGAACGCTCAAGTTTGTTCATAAGATTCTGCATAAGACGCTGCAAAACTTTGTGTTGGGATATAACGAACACATGCCTCAGAGACAGTGGACAAAGAAAGATCAGACGCGGACACACTCAATGGTTTGCTGAACACACTACTGCGGACAGTATGACTTTGTCATACTCAGTTTTAACCAATGTCAGGTCCAGTCTTGTACTATATCTTGTGAATATGTGAATATGTAGTGTAATTTAATATGTATATAGTGTTTGAGTACAAATTTTTCAAGAATTTTTCAATAAATTAAAAATCTTTCAAATTAGGTACTCAACACCGTATCATACCCTCATTAATTGAAGGGAGTACTAAAATGTTAGTAACATTTTTCTCCCGAAAGTTTTAATCAATTGATATCCAAAATATCAAACGATTTGGCATTTTTGATAAGGGGAGAAAATATGATTAAAATATGCAATTAATAAACGTGATCTTAAAAGACTTAAGTGTAGACTCCTCCCTTTCATGTGCAAAATGTTTTCAAATATCAATGCACATATAAAAGGGGAGCATTTCTGAAAGATGAAACCATCATGGTACAAATGTTTTGATTTATATCACAAGCACCTTGATTGATTTTTCAAATGGTTTTAATGGCTGCAATAGATATACCCAATGACCGACTAAGTGCTTATTCTTATGGAGATATAAGGAGGTTAAGGATAGGTATTCATTCCATGATCCAGCCAAAACCGGAAGGATCTACCCAGGGACATTCTAATATTTAGATTAGAAGTCCTTAGGTATGACATAAAAAAGGAGTAAAGTGAGAATGGGGAAAATGTTATCCAAGGCATGAGTTATCACCAGAACAAACCCAACAAGGTGATAATAATGACGAACATAAAAAAGGCAGTCAAAGTGAGAATGGAGGAAAATGGTTTCATCCAAAGGCAATTTGAGTTATACCTATCATACCAGAACAACATACCTAAACAAAGTGATAATATTGACCGAGTTGGTTAACATTGAAGGGGGGGGGTCACAAAAAATGCAAAAGAATTATAAAGATAAATAAGGGTAGTACAAGAAACAAATAATCATCGTTGGTTAACATTGAAGGGGTTAAAAAATGCAAAAGAATTATAAAGATAAAGGGTGTAAAGAAAGAATCCCTTCTTACATTAGGCATAAACCGGGTCAATACATATGCTACCAAAAACACTTAGACGTTGTCTGGTATTGAAGATAGTCATCATGGACCCAGTGATGCAATGCACAACCCTCCCTAGCCACTCAAGGTCGCTCAAAAGACTCTTGTTACATTTCTCACAGAGACAAACACGTTATCTATTGACTTTCTCACTCTAAGTTAATTGATATTGAGAAGGTGGCAGTCAGCTTCAACCTCTAATTACTAAAACCAAAACGCACTTATTGAGTCTAAAGATAAAAGAGATCATTAATAAATCTTATTAGGACATAATTCTAGACTACACTTGTTATTCATACATTATGAACACAAGTGGTATAAAAGGAGTCTTACGCATCATCCTTGTGATCTTGCCAAAACATCAGAGTGATACTTCACAGTATTCACAATGACGATGGAAATCCTTCTAGTGTCAACATCTAACAAGCACTACGGTAGGTAACTTGTGCGATCCTATACAGATTAAACTTATGACAACTGAATATCAATATTGGCTCAGTATATGATTTAATGGATGTTTTGTTAAGATAAATCTTTTGGCATGTTATAAAACTCTTTACTCATTAACAAATCAAATGATTTTTCAAATCAATTTTCAATCATATGTCAATGGGTAGCCTCAAAAGGCATTTGGCATAGGAAAGATAAACATGAATTAATGACTTAACCGGGTAGATAGTAACTAATTGATTCACTCTTATCGTGCTGTCTGCCTTGAGACATTCCGGTAATGATAACAAGCAAGTATAATGAATCTAATGCATATGTGTTAGAGGATTTAATACTTTAAGATGCAAATCCTGTCAAGGAGATTCTTCTAAATTAAATCTACCTGATCATAAGTCTGTCCTCATGGAATCGAAGGTTAATCCAACCAAACATGGATGAATGGAAAATCCATATTCATCCACAACCTTTATTGCTAACCCTTATAAATGCAAATTTATATAAAGGTGGTGGTACCTCATTCCAACATAGTCGAATTCATAGCTACATGCTCATACTTGTTAGACGAATATAAAGACATGATGAAAGCTCAAGTACATGTTACTCAAGTCTTCCGCTACTCTAATACTTAATGTCTTCCTTGAAGTCACAAAGTGTTCAAGATGGAGCATTCCAAATGAGATTGTTTTATAGCTTTTAAGATGAAGGAAAGTATGAGCATATTGGTCCAAAAGTCACAAGATTACAAGAAGGAAAAAATCACAAAGATGTTCAAGAGATAATGCAAGATGGATGACCTTATGAAGTTCAAGATCATAGTTTATCAAGCATGTTAGAACAAGCTCGTGATCAATATTCACTACATAAAGTCACAAGATAAAGACAAAAGATTCAAGACTACGAGCAAGACTGAATATATTCATAGAATGCTAAGCTTAAACTTTTGTAAATTAGAGTAGCCTCCCTTAGGGGGAGATTGTTAGGAATTGAGAGAAGACTCGATCACTACCATTGTAATAGTCCTTAGCTCGTAGTGTAAGCGTCTAATTAAGTTGTAAGCTAACCGGGCCTACCTATGGACTATCCATGGGTGGTCGGCCAAACCATCACATAAATACCCTCTCCATGCCTTAGAGAGGGTGTTGGTTCATTTCATATAATACATTTTCCATATTTCTTTCTCTCTAGAATTGTTCCAACCACTCTTTCTCAATCTAGATTTCTACATCTTTACTTGTTTCTGTGACTTAGATATCATATTCTACAAAATGTCACAAAGCATTTAATTCCTTAAAAGAAAACTCACACGCACTCTGATAATCATGAGCCCGAATTGGAATCTTTCATTCGAGCTAATGTGTGATGCAAGTGATTTCGCAGTTGGAGCGGTCTTAGGATAAAATGATGGAAAAAATTTTCACCCCATATATTTTGCAAGTAAAACTCTAAATGTAGCTCAGCAAAACTATACGGTAACAGAAAAAGAACTAATGGCTATATTTATTTGATAAATTCAGACCCAATCTGGTGTTATCCAAAACAATTGTTTACACCGATCACTCCGCTCTTAGACACCTCTTCAAAAAGCAAGATGCTAAACTATGTCTCATACATTGGATATTGTTATTGCAAGAATTTGATATAGAAATAAAACACAAAAATGCATAGAAAATGTTGCCACCAATCACTTATCTCGAATTGAAAATGATGAGACAAGTGATAAGTGAAGACGATGAAATCAATGACAACTTTCCTGGTAAAACCCTTATGGAAATTAGTATCAAAGACATATCATGGTTCGCAGACTTTGCAAACTATTTGGTAAGTGAAATTATACCTAAAGGGATGACGTACCAACATATTAACAAATTATTCTATGACCTAAAAAGCTAATGTTATCCCAAATACTCTATTCCATATCACAACACAATAAGCTAAACAATAAGCTCATGATACACGAAATAAGTAAAAGAAGAAAAGAGAGAAAAGTAGAAAGAAAATGGAAAGATTATAATAAGAGAGAAAATGAGGTGGGAGGTTACACACACATGAAAGTGTAAGAAATAGCAACCAACACCCTCTCCATGTGTCAAAAAGGTCTATTTATAGTCCTCATACCCTAGTTTAGGCGTATGGACTTTCTCATGGGTCAGGCTTGGTTTGTGATGGGCTTTAGCCCGATACATGGACAATATTAGCTTAAAGTCTAAGCCCTTTGAACTCGAGTAGCCTATTACAATACAAGACTTAATCTAAACAAAGACGACAGATTACATTCATGTTTGAGTTATATAAAACAAGGCTAACAATCTCCCTCAATGTTGAGGTCTTCTTTGATCTCCTCAATGTTGACGTTCTTGATTTGACTCTATCTCCCCTAATGTTGAAGATATGACTTTTAGGCTTTGTCTTATTTGGTCTTGTCTTCATCTTTTCTTGTTTGTAATGGCTTTGTTCATTCATGCTTAAGACGACCAATAACATTCTTCGGTGTCATTTATGTGATCTTGATCTTGAGCCTTTATCTTTTAACTATGAGTTCTTGAGATCTTTAATCTTGTATCATCTCCTTGACTTGAATCATCTTGATTTGAATTTCTTGATCTTCTTGTGCTCTTGACCGACATACTCATACTGATTACATTCTTCGTTGACTTATATAAACATAGGGCTAACAATCTTCCCCAACTAACGATTCTTTATACTACGTTGAGGATCTTTGATGATGGGGAAGTTTAGTATCAACAATCTTGATGCTGAATGATTGACGTTTATGGCTTGAGTATGAGTATGTGGTAATGAATCCAACTTTGCTGGTACAAGGTTGCAACACCGACGTTTGAATCTATGTTTGGCAACGAGTGGTTTGAAGCTTTTTGGAGCGGTAAGCGACAAGCGGTTAGCGTTTTGGTAGAAAAACATATTTGGCAACTAAGCAACTAGAGTTTGCATCTTCTCTAACTGCTCTAAATTAAAATGCTTGATGAGCAAGCGTTTTAACATATTCTCAAGCATTTTGTTTCTTAAATTACCTATATACCCTTAAATATAACCATGTACGATTCTTTAAATGTGTAGAAAATATATGCAGCCAATGTACCCTTAGATTATAGTCATCAACTAGTTGTTGATTTGTGGATATGGAACGCAGTATTTGCTCATTTGTATGCCTATTTATTATTATTTATTTAGTTTCATTAGCTTATACGATGGCATGGCAGATTGTTATCCCTTTTCTAGTTATGGTGTGAGCACTTGTAGTGAATAGCGCGAGGTTAGGTAGTGCGGTAAGAAAACTACTTTATTTTCATTAGCTGTAGTACATGGCATGAGATTGTTATCTCTTTTGCTAGTTTTAGCACTTGTATAATACCTTAGCTAAAATACTCCACTTAACATAAAAAGAAATTATAACTCAATAAAATCCATTATGGTCACTGATGACATCAAATAACATCACTTTATAATATCATTTATCCCATCTATTTTGCCCACTTTTATATAATTATTACATGATTTGGTACTTAATTTCTTTAATGTTTATAAATGCAGTAATTCAAGAGTGTTTTGTGAAGACATGCTAAAAGGCGCATAATTTGGAGCTAAAACAAAGACATTTGAAGATTGCTGATTTTCTGACAAATACGTAATATCCAGCAAAAGAGATACGGCGTATCAGCGCCTTAACTTCACAAGAAAGCGCGTTTGACCAATTCCTAATACGACGTATCACTCCGCTTCCATAGGTCGTATCCATGAAGATAAGTATTCAAAGATACAGTAATAAATGTAAATTGTGAATGATATCACTGATTGATTGAGAACGTAGCACGCACTCTAAGGAATCCAGCCCTATACACCGTATTGGCCTAGCCAGATATGGCGTATCGAGTCTTTTTTCAGACACTATAAATTGAAGACTCAAAACGTGTTTTCAGTGTGCAATATCATATTCTTTATACCATACTCACTAGAGACGAATTTTAGAAGAGAAGAACAGCCGCCAAGGTCAAACATTGATCACGAATCCATAGAAGACATCGTGTAATTTTTACTCTCTTAATCGTTCGATTTTAATTGTTTGATTACGCTTGTATAATTACAATGGTTGTAGGCTAATACCCTCAGGTATTCTCCAACTTAATGAAAGTTTAATGTTTGGTTTGTTTTAAAATTGATTTCTTAATTAGTCATTGATTGTTTAATTATGTTTATCACCTTATACTTGTTTATGTGTTTGAATATGCGACCTATTATTCAACTGGGTCTAGTGATACCTAAAAAGTAATCTAGATACTGGGATAGATCTCCATATCGTGTTTTATATTACTGGACCGATAGGATCACAAATAACGTTCTATCTTTACCTTTTGATTATGAGCTTAGTTGGACCGGTAGGTGACCCGTATATGTTTCAACAAGTATGTTCTTAATTTATTGGTAAAGACTTAAATAGTGGACTACCAGTATATAAAACACCGTCAAGAAATAAGTGGGTAAAGTCCCAATGGGCTAGGGTTTTAACAGGATCACCACTGCTTGATTCCCTAAGATAGATTATAATTAAACTAAAGGATGCATTATGCGGATGCGTTAATTGTGACAGGATTAATCGTGTCTAGGTCTTAGAATGGTGTCCCAAATCATTGCACTAAAACAAACAAACCAACATTGAACTGGATTTAATATGGCCAATACAGTTTTCTATCATCTGGCTTGTATCACTTTCCTAACTTCTGATTTTCTTCTTTTGTGTTTATTGTGTATTGAATTGATATTTGTCACCACCAAACCTGTGCCAGTCCCTCAGGCTGAAAAACCCTCATATCATTAGACAACGTATATAGCTTAGGTTTAACCAGTAATCATAATTAACATAGACTAATTAGAACTATTTAAAATAATGATAGAATATAGGATTAGTGTTTCACTCTTAGTGTTCAACACTCTACTTACCGTGAAACTCCATCTTGACTGGGTACACTGCTCGTTAAAGTGTTGTTTTATGTTTGTCGGCTAAATATAAATTTTAACCTTGATAATCAAATAATTGACCCTACACAACACCACATCAGGTTTTCGGCGTCGTTGCCGGGGAGTGAATTAATTTAAACCTTATTCTTATTAGTATTTCTAACCATTAATTAATTTAATTTAATGTAATCTAATCATTTAAATTATATTTTTATTTATTTGTATTGTTTGTATTTATTATTTATTTAAATTCCAGCATTTAATTGTATTTAATAGTATTCTGTTCTGATTGATCACCTGATACGCCGTATCTACCAGTTGGATACAAGGTATCAAACCTTCTACCCATAACAACGTATTAAATTCTACAGTCTAAACAACGTATCTGTTCTTCCAAACATACGGCGTATTCTGTGAAATCAATACGGCGTACTGGCATTCAGTGGATACATACGGCGTATTCAAATTAATTGGATACGACATATTTATCATCTGATACAACAATAAACGTGATTTTTTGTTTTTGATTTCCTGTTTTATGTGTTCCCTTCCCAAGGGCACATCCTACTGATTATTTGTGCTTAATTTCAAGAAACCGTTGACAAAGAAACCACTATGGCGAAACAAAACGACTACATTACCGCTACCCGAAAGAACTTCGTCTCTAATGATAACGAAGAAAGAATAGTCAAGAAATGTATCGTTAAAATACAAGGAACATTCTTGGTGAAAATACACTATAATGCTTTTAATGGGAATATAGGGGAAAACGCGTTCAAACACATCGATAAATTTCTCGAAGTTGTTAGGCCAATCAAAATTAATGGGCTGACTCAAGACCGATTTAGACTTAATCGCTACTTGGGATAACATGGCCGAAATGTTTGTTCTAAAATTCCACCATCTTTCTGATTACGATGAAGAAGAAGAAACCGAGGAGGATGACAACCTAAATGAAACGGACAATGATCCTGAAATCTTCAAGATCGAAGGAAACCTATTTGACTTTGAGACACCCTTGTGCGAGGCATTCAACGAATTCAACTACCTTCTAAAAATCGACACTGATCTGTTCACTTATAATGTCCAAAACTTTAAAACTTATGATGAATATGAACGAGAGTTAAATAATGATATAGCAAGGGGACTTGAGGAAACGTGGTTAAAAAATGGGGTTCCATATCAACTATGTGATCATATATGCGAACCATGTCATTTCAAGAATGGAAAAACTAAATGACCCACGTGTGATTCAGATATAGATTGATTCTGTAATGGTGGGAAACTACCAGGAATGGTTCGATTTTGAAGCATGACCTATTTCCAAGATCACAAGTGGTGTGATGAACTAGTTGATGGAAAACTGAAGGAAGAAACCTTAACACTTAAGGCTAAAGTTGAAGGATCATGAGGAGATGCAGCTCCCGGAGTAACGAAATTCTGCATATTGTTGAAAAACAATTATGAAAACTTCCACGAGCTGGATTATGATGTACTGGTAAAACTGCAAGAATGTTGGTGGAAGGTGAATGCTTACAAGATCGCGCCATTTACTCGTATGGAAATATTTGGACGGGACCATATGTGAATATGAAAACTGAAAAGACTAGTGATCCTTATCTTGACGTCAACCGCATATTTGGCAGGAATTATGAAGCAAGCAACGTCAGTGACACTCAAGAAAATCAAGGACATGAAGAACATATAGATAATCTAACTCCTGAACCATCAAATTGCAAAATCAAAAGATTCGAGATGATGAAGTACTCATTCAATGATGACGAAGTGTACATAACTATAAAAGAGTCTGGATACCTCAACCATTCAAAGGATAGCCTCGATGCTTATCGAGAACTTTTACGTCTCATAGATGAAGGATGGGTCATGACAACACCGGATAGATGAAGAGAAGGAGGAAAAAGGTTGAACTTAAAGACTAGCTGAAACAAAAGTGCTTCCCGAGAGACAACCTGGTCATTTTAATTGTTTGTCGCATTTTAATTGTTTGTTGCACAAGTCTGTCTTCCCAGACACTCTATACGGCGTATCAAAAACCTCTAGATATGGCGTATAGACGTGTCTGGACGTTATCAGTTTTTAAAACTCAGTATTTAACTTTCAGTATTTAATTGTTTTTACAGGAACCATACGACGTATCCTAGGGTTTGGGATACGGCGTATTGATCCCTATACAGTTGTGTGTTTACTTGTTTTCTTGTACCATTGTAACGAGACAGAAATTACTCTCGTCTTCTAATCTTTTATGCAGGACCTAGCTGAAATAATGATATGGTATATTCTGAAAAAGACATGTGTTGAACTTATCCGGGTATTCTGAAGCCCTAGTCAACACACTTTTTGCTCAAGAACTCATCTTGGAGAATCATCACGAGCAAAACATCAGGGAGTTTTCCGTTCTTATTCTATTTCCCTTATTATTTAATTGTTTTGTCTATACAACGAGGACGTTGTATAAATTAAGTAGGGGGATGGAGAATTAGAACATACTTGTCCTCCTTTTTACAAAATAACATGCTACGTGCTTAAAGTGCTTACAAATAGTCCAAAAAATTTATAAAAAATTGCTTGACTTTTGTACAAATCTCTAGTTGCTATTTTCTAGCGCACTATAACCTTGATACATATTGTAAGCAATTATGCCTATTCCATTTCCAACTGCTTACTAAATTGTACTATATTATATAGTGTGTACGGTGATTGTTAGTGGGACTCTTAGAAATTGGCATGGTATTATCACTCGAGACCTTAATGATAGTACTATGGATTTAGATGAGGAAACATGTTCAACTGATAAATTTCTAGGATTAAACAAATAGGCCTAGCATGTAGTTAAAATTAACTAACTACACTTGTTAGTTAAATCCCATTTAACCCTTGATTACTCTCATTTTTAGAGTAAAATCCCCTAGAACAACCTGTTGAGCCACTCCTTTCTTTTTCTACACCATATTATATGTTTTGTTACACCCTTGCACCTTAGCCTACCATGTAGATTAAGCCTATTTTAATCAATGTTGCTAGTTGCTTTTGTGGAAACCTAAGGATTGTTGGATCATTTAAGCTCAGGTTGTTTAGACCATTATCTAGGATAATATCAATGTTCATAAGTTATAAAAACAAAGCGGAATAAGAACAAAGATATTTAACACGGTGTTCTTCATTAATAACCAAAACGTTTTCACTATGCCCAATTCTAGATGATCAATTCTTGATCAGTTCTCTACTAGTAACATGAATATAGATTCTTGTGGGCTAAAACAATCAATACCCCCACCATAGGCGTCCATTAAAGGACTTGACGCCTAGACACACACACACACCTTTATTGTGTTTACTTATTTTCTCTATATGAACACACTAAACACATGTCTATGGATTCATCTTTATATAGAGTGTCCATAAAGGACTTCAAGGAAATTAATTAACATTCGTAAGGAAATTCTAATTGTATTATGAAATTTTTTCCTTTCCTTATAACATTTTTTGACTCATTAAAGCACGTTGACCAAGAATTCCTCATCTTTGACTCATTAAAGCCGTTGACCAAGAATTCTTCATCTTTGTCTTGTTCCTTTATATTATATATTGTTTCCTTTTGTATCTCAAAATCCAATAATTCCCAACATAATCTTCCCCTATTTGTGATGACAAAAACAACCATAAATTCTTCCCCTTAACTTTCTGATCTTCCCTTAAAGTTAAGGATTTGCTTGCCATGTCGTGCCACCCACACTATAATTAAGGTTGCAAATAATATCATCTTTGTAAATCTTCCCTTTTTGTCATAACTAATAGGGGACTGTGAAGAGATGCAACTTTGATCTTTACAACTCAAACCATTTTTCACACTTCTTAATCCAAGCTTTCCAATGTCTCAAATATTCCCTCCAATGTACTTTCCTTAAAAAAATGAACTTGAGCAGTAGAAACTTACACTAGCAGTAGTAACAAAGGCTAGTAGTAGTAAAAACCTTCACCTCAATGTAGCATGTAAATTGGTTATTACATTTTAACATTAGCTTCCCTTAAACCCATATGTTAACCTTTCTTGAATCTGCAATATTCTGTAGGCTCTTTGTAATGATCATGATGAAGGAAAACTAGTATAACCAACTTGATGTTAGAAGTAGAATAACACAAATTTGTATCTTATGTCTTGCCTATATAATTATGATAAGAATATCATACATTCCTTTCTTCTTAGTTTTATGGTGTAGACCTTCGATCTCTTGATAAATCGCATGCTATACATGAGTCACTAAGCACAAGTGATAGTAAATGCTTGTGAGTTCTACTTTTATTCCTTACATCAAGTAAAAAACTCGGTTTATCAGTCTTCATTCATACACCGTTTATTACCAAAACAAGTATCTTCAAGACCTAAAAGATATAATAAGAACACGCTTCTGATAAATCAACTTCATTATTCAAAATATAGTGATAAACATATTTTATTCGTAATCAATTAATCAATATATACTAGATTTAATTCAGTTAGAACTTAAAACCAATACACCTTTCTGTGTGTGTCACTATCTGTACCAAATTCTTGTATCCATCCAAGAAGAAATAATCATTTCTTGAACGTACTCGAATGACATTTTCGTATAACATTTTCTCGTATGAAAACAAACAGTACCTTTGAGAAGTATTAATCATGCTCAACAGTATTAACATGTAATGAAAGCAGTACTAACTTCCTTGTTCGAACAGTTAGCAGCTATATCACCATGTTGAGCAGCATTAAGTTCATTTGATACACCACTATCGCTCGTTCAACTGTATAAAACTTCCTGCTGCTGATTGTATAGATATCCTTGGCTTTCATGTATCATCTTCACATAAAAAATGAGAACATTTGCATCTATTTTGTTCAATAGTAGTAACATTTACGTCGTACTCCATAAATTATGCTTGACAGCAAATTTCATTCTTCGTAGAACCATTAATATACACAAAGCAACTATGACAAAACATTATATTTGTACTTGAAATCCACACATATCATACTAGCATTGCCATATCTTTCCTTTTATAATCAAACTTTCTTTCTTTATAGCTTTTCACTATACGAAACAAGCAGCATAAAATCTCTTTAAATATTTTTCTTGGACCCACTAAATGTTGAACTTTTGCATTCTTCACCATTTAATCAAGTTACAATCCAGGTCACGATTTCTTTTAATTTATCTTTTAGAACTTTTATACATTCATGATCCTAATGCGAACTTCGATCATTAAAACAGTTCCGGTCACAACAAACCGTTGGCAAAAAAATCGAAGTCCTTTTATTTTTTTACTTCAATTTATAAACCTTGTTGATCCTAGATCGAGAGCACGAGGCTTTGATGATACCAATTGTTGAAATCTAAAACACGTGATAGGTTATTTGAATATGGCTTTTTGATGATTGAAGAAGTGGAAGAAGAAGTTGCTATAAACAATGTAAGTTCATTATGATACAAGTCCCTGGTACTTCTTTCACCAAAATTATTAAAAGATCAAGTGATTGGAAGCTTAAAAACTCATTGTAAACAACATGACACCATGACCAAAGACAATGAAGAACTTTGTTGATCATCCTATAGTTCACAGCTTAGAAGAACAAACACAAGGATTTTCAAAATTATTTGTTTGCTGTTTCTTATTCAAAAGGAACCACATAAGGTGCTCATTCTTTTTTTTTTTGTATTTACCTAGATGATCAAGCTGGGTGGAAGCAATACTGCATGAGCTTCTACCAATTTTGAAACCAGCTAAATGTTTGGTCTACTTAGTTGATCTACCAAGAGACAAGTAGGCAATTGGTATAATGGTTTTCATAAAAAGAAGGATAAAAGAGCATAGTGTAAAGAACAAGCTTAGACTAGTTGCTCAAGGTTTTACTCAAGTGGAAGGTATACGATTATGATGAAGTTTTTGGCACCTGTTGCAGGATAGAAGGCCCTAAGATTATTTCTGGCATATGCTTCTTCAAAGATTTTTTAGTCTACACAAATGGATGTAAAAAGTGCTTTTTTTTTTTGTTTCCCTTTTTTTTTATATGGGATAGATAGAGAGGAGGTATAGGTCTGTCAACCTCCTGGATTTGCATGATCCCACACTTTCAAAACAAAGTTACAAAGTAGAAAAGGCACCCTATGGACTACATCAGGGCCCTAAGAGCTATGGTTGAGACTTTTGCTCAACTTAATTGCAGGACAAATGGTATTCCACAGGGACAAATTGACAAAACTTTGTTCATTAGAAGACATAAAGATGATATCCTGCTAGTTCTGGGTTTTATGTTGATGATTCACTTTGGAGCAACAAATAAGAGATGAGTACTGAATTTGGAAAAGTTGATGCTATGGACATATTTTAAATAAGTTCTATGGGAGAACTCTTCTTTATTTTTGGGACTTTCAAGTTTAACTGAAGTGTGATGGGATATTTACAGATCAAGATAAAATATGTGGCTGAAGATTTTGAGAGTTTGATCTTGCTCTCTCTAAAGTCAGCAAGCACTCCAATTGGAGACATAATAAGCCATTAACAACGGTTATGAAAAGCTGAGAATGTAGGATGAACAGTTATATAGATCAATGATTTGGTATCTTGATGTACTTGACAACTTCTAGACCAGATATAATGTTTGCTATTTGTGCTTATGTACGATCACATGGTACTCTAAAGACCTCACACCTTCATGCTGTGAGAGGATCTTTAGGTACTTAAAAGGGCAACCCAAATTGGGCCTTTGGTATCCTATAAGATGCACCTTTTGACTTGAGCATTTTCTGATAGGACTATGGCTGGAGCTAGTTCTTGACAGAAATCCACAAAAGAGCTTGTTATATATTGGCTAGAGATTGGATTCTTGGCAATGTAAGTAGCAGACTATTCGTAGCCAACTCAAAAACTAAAGCAGAATATGTGGCTGCGCTACTAACTGCTGTGGACAAGTGTTTTTATGGCTCCAAAATCTGATGGATGGCTATGGGATTACAATCTCTGAACACCCACATATACATTGATAATGAAATAGTATAATTTGTTTGTAAGATCATCTAGTTCTTACTCCAAAAACCTAGCACCTAAAGTATAAGGTACAATTTTATCAGAGTTTCTTCTTGAGAAGATGTTGTACAATGTGATCAAAGATTCACACAGACAAAAATGTTGCTGATCTTCTCACCAAAGCTTTTGATGTTAGCAGGTTTAACTTTCTAATTGCTGGCATTGGTTTATTGAATCTCTGAGACTTATCAGTTGTTAATTTTTATTCATGGGTTTATGCATAGATATGGATCCTCATGATTTCTCACATGTCTATCTAGTTTTTCTGTGTGCTTGTGTATGATAGAGGCATGTTATGTTATAATTATTAAAAGACAGAAGTATTAAAACTACTAAGGAAATGTTAATTAGGGCTAAGTATATTAGTATGCGTTGTTATGCTTTCAAATGCAAATTAACAACATGTTAGTCATATTTTAAAAACTTGCTAAACAAGAATTACTTTGGAATGTTCTGATTACTTTTGTAATTAGACTAACATTTGCAGGATGACCACATTGAAAATATGGTATTGCATTAAGGGGAGGCTTCCAATTGTCTATAAGTGATGAAAAGAAGATGTGACATCAATCACAAGTGGGTAATGAATCAAACCCAAGCAATTCAAAAGAGGTCGGGACACCAAGATACCTCAGTCTAGGGGTCCCCTAAAGAAAGGTTTGTGATGAGGCTGTCTATAAGTGAGTGGGTGACTAATAGAAAAGGGCTGCCACTACTGCTTTATAGCTTAAAAAGTAGAATAGAAGTAGGACAGTTGGTAAACCATTTAAAATTAAGACCCAATCCATGGCAACACTTAATGAATTAACTCCTTAGGGAATTAATTCAGGTAGTGGTCCTAGGTGTCTAAGTACACATATTGGGAGATGTAGATGCTCAAACTAGGTTTGAGACTACATCTGAACAGTCCAATGATCCACCTCTCTGAAAAGTTAACACATTTGGAAATGGGGAGGACAATATGAAAATTTTGGAATTGATGGAAATTGTACACAACTGTCTGCATTAAGTAAGCTTAAAAATAGAAAGAGAGATGTGTGTACAAAAACAGAAAGAGTGATTAAGTGAGCAAAAAGAATTAAGAGATACTGTGAGCATAAAAACGGAAAGAGAGTTTGTAAGAATTAAATTTGATGATCAAAGTTATTTGTAGAATGAAATTGAAGTTAATGCTGGTAGTTCAAACTTACTACTGTTCTGGGGTTAATACTGGTAATATAACTTAATGCTACTAAGCATAAAGTTTCTACTGCTGGTATATAATTAATGCTGTTAGGCTTAAATTAGTGCTGCCAGTATTTGTTTATGCTGCAAGGTTTAAGTTAATGCTGCCAGACATCAATTAATGCTGCTAGTTCAAGTTCCTGCCGCTGAGGGTGATTCTATAAATACTTCGATTAAGGGTTTCACTTATTTCTTCATTCAATTTCATTCATTCAAACACTCTCTAAACAAAAGCCCTAATTCAATTCGTGCTTCGAGCATCAAAATCATATATGTCGAGCCTAAGTTTGCTAAAATGCACAATTGGTCGTTTGTTTTGGATGAAACCTATAGAAAGTGATGGGTTTGCGGAGCAGAGATCATTGATTTTCTAAAAGCTATGTTCTGTTAGTTTTGCATTAACAGTCAACCCAATCATCCTACCCTCATGTTCCAACAGTTTTGGGCTGCCCACATCAGGTCAGATGGTTAATGAAGTTGCGTCAGTTACATAGACCTATTGACAAAAGCAGGTAATTCATCATGGAGCAGCATTAGCTGATCTTTATTAGATGTTGCAGAAGGGTACTGATTGTTTCTCTGCCAAACACTACATTGTTGAAGAGCTGGCCAAAAATGGGGTATGAAAAACACTTCTCAAAAGCTTACTTTGTATAAAGCTTTCTTTTTCTCGCAATCGGACGTTTATGACATCATACCATTACTACAAAGCCTTAGTGCCAGTCACAGCTTGAATGAACTCAGTTTAGCACAATCGCTACCTTGATCATTTGCATTTAGCACCAATAGAAAATTTAACATATCTAAGTACATTTTTGATGCTATGGTTAAACACTTAGATGGAGGGGTTAAATTCCTACTGTATCCTCGTTTTCTACAAGTTTCATTAACCAACAGCTTGGAGACATGTCACATCACAAAAAGACTTTTGTTAATCCCTTCCACACAAAGAAAATATTTGCTAATATGAAGAGAGAGGGTAAGGATTTCTCTGGAAAGTTACACCTTTGTTTGATAGTATGCTGGTTCAAGCTACTGAAGAAGTGGGTGTGATCAATTCCCTCCAACTGATTCCACTCAGATACCCATTATTGATCAACCATCTACATCTTCTCAACCCAAGAAGAACAAAAAGTCTAGGAGAAAACAGAGGAAGGACATTTATTGACGTCGTCAAAGACTTGAAAACACAGGGTGTTATATACACCTTCCAATGATCCACTACCCAGTGGTGAGGATAGTATGCAACTTAATAATTTGATGGTTTTATGTACCCAATTGCAAAAATAGGTTCTTGACTTGGAGAAAGCTAAATCTGATCAGGCTATTGAGATTGCTAGTCTCAAGAAGAGGGTTGATAAGCTTGAAAAGAGGACACAGTTAAGGACCACATAGCTTAATAGATTCAAGAAACTTGGTACAGCCAGAAAAGTTAAATCCTCTAATGCTAGTTTAGGTGCTCAGGAGGATGCATCTAAATAGGGGAGGAGTATTGAGGATATTGATGCAGATGCTGAGGTCACTATAGTAAATGAACATCAGAATGAAGACCTAATGTTTGATACTGGAGTATTAGATGATGATGAAGTGTTTGTGGATGTTGCTTCTAGTGAGAAGAATGAGCAAAGTACAAAGCTTGATGATAGTACTGCTGGTGAGCAGTTACTACTGCTAGTGTTGAAGATAGTGTTGCTCCTACAATTCAAGTTTCTACTGCTGATATAGGAGAAGTTACTACTACTAAGATTGATGAACTAACTTTGGCTCAAACACTTATTGAAATCAAAGCAGCTAAGCCTAAAGTTGTTATTACTGCTGCTACAACAACAACCACTATAAGACCCAAAGGTAAAGGGGTGGTAGTACAGGAGCCAAGTGAGTTCAGAGTTCCATAAGAATCATAACCTTCAATTTCTAAAGACAAAGGAAAAGGTATTATGGTTGAACATAAAGTTCCTTTAAAAAGAAAAGATCAAATTGCTCTTGATGAACACATTGCAAGAAATATTCAAGCTAAGTTGGATGCTGAGTTAGAAGAAGAATAGAAGCTAGCAAGGAAACAAGAAGAAGAAGCTAACATAGCATTGATTGAGTCATGGGAGAATACACAAGCTATGATGGAAGCTGATAGATTGCTGGCTAAAAGACTCCAATCAAAAGAAAGAGGGGAGTTGACAGATGAGGAAAAAAGAAAATTATTTATGGAACTGATGGAGAAGAGAAGAAAACATTTTGCTGCACTTAGAGCACAAGAAAAGAGAAACATACCTCCTACCAAGGCACAAAAAAGAACTCAAATGTCTACTTATCTTAAGCACATGGGTGGATACACATTCAAACAACTGAAGGGAAAGGATTTTAATGAAATTCAAAAGTTATTTGACATGGAAATAAAGAGGGTAAATACCTTTGTGGCTATGGGTTTCTAGAGGAACAGGAAAGCAAAGAAATGAAGGCAGAAAGTAGTCAGGAGACAGCTAAAGGCAGCAGAAAGAAGATGCTTGGAAGAAAAAGAGCAAGAAAACAGCAACAACAAGAATCCTCAAAGAAACAAAAAATGGATGAAGACAAAGAGTCTGATGTAGTTGAAGAAGTCGTTGAAGATGATGAAGGAGAGTTATTTAAGCATTTGATAATTAAAAAGGATGAAGATATAGCAATTGATGCTATACCACTTGCTACTAAACTACCAGTGATTGTTGATTACAAGCTTTATAAAGAAGGTATGCTGGTACATTATTAGTTGATAAGAGCAGATGGAAGCTCCAAGAGATACTCTTCAATGATAAGGATGATACAAAGAATAAACAGAGAAGACTTGGAGGTTCTTTGGAGGATAGTAAAGGCAAAGCATAATGATAAAAGGCCTGAAGATGAATTTGAAAGAGTGTTATGAGGAGATTTGAAAGTCATGTTTAAACCAGACACAAGTGATGTATGGAGAATGTTACAAGGATACAGGGTGACCATTTGGAAGTTGATTGATTCATCTGGAGTTCACTTTGTAAGGTTTGATAATCTCCACATCTTTATGTTGGTTGAAAAGAGATATCCCCTCACACCAATAACTATCACCAATATGTTAACCAAGAAACTTCAAACTGATCATCAAAATGAAATGTGCTATCAGTTGTTAAAGCTTATGGTAAAACAACAGAAAGGTAAATGAAAGGTTTGAATGCATCCCTCCTGAGTATGATGAAGAATTTGTGATAAAGAAACTTGAAGATTCAGAAGCTGAACATCAAGTTTAGGGGAGGATTGTTGAGACTTGAAAGACTTCAAGGATACTTAAGGTTTCTACTGCACAGGTACATAATGGAAATTATACTAAGTAGTTAGTACTGGTAGTATAAAGTTACCACTGCTAGTTACTACTGTTAGTATAATATTAGTACTGTTAGTATGAAGTTACTACTGCCAGTAGAAGTTAAGACTACTCAGAGTTGAAGACTGAAAATATGCTAAGTTATTAATGCTGCTAGTACAAAAGTTACTACTATTAGTGTAACTTAGTACTGTTAGTATAACTTAGTACTGCTAGATTAACGTTACAACTATTAGCATAAAGATTAGTACTGCTGGTACTTACTACTGCTTATGCTCAGTTAGTACTGCTGGTTATAAAGATATAACTGTTGCTGACTTACAACTGCTTGAAGACTTAATACTGTCAAGAGGATAAAGACAGAGTATAAAGAAAAAGTGGTGTATGTAGAGATATAGCTTCAAGGTTGTAAACCCTATCACTAAATTAGAGTGATTGTATTAAAATATTGAAGCGTGTTGTGTTATATCTTTGTGTCAATCATAATTCACTATTTGATTGAATATACTTCTTAGTGGTATAAGCTAGATTTCGCATAGCTTATATCATTCAACTCAAAGTTTCATTCTTAGTATTTTTGGATTTATCCAAGGGTACTAAACCTTACAAGCTAAGGAGTTAAAGATCTATTCATTGGGATCCACAGCTTTCATGTAAAGTTTTGTATTTCCTATGTAAAAGTGAAATTTTTTTGTCTCTGTAATGGTCGGGAAATTGCACAATGCAATGGGAAAAATATCTAGCTCATAAGTTTCGCTTCTTTCGCGATTATGAATCATGTTCGAAGAAGAAGTGTTACAAGGAAAAGATTATCCAGACGAATTATGATAGTGAAGACGATGGAATTAAACTAAGATTTATGATGTATTGCAAAAAAAAGGAAGAAAAATAGTCGGTTCGAAAGAAGTTTATACTGAAGGAATCACTTGGAAGGATCGATTATTCATTGATACGTTACAAAAATCAACGATGTAAAGTCTTGTAAAAAGTGGGCGATATCACCACTTATTATGTAAAAGTATGTAAAGAGCAGGATGTAAGGGAAGTTGACCGTTATGAGAACGCCAACTTAGGTTGTCTTTGTCATTTATGTGATCGAGGCATTTGTCTATATGTTCGAGTCTTTGTCATGGAATGGTCGAGGGAAAGTTACTAGCAACCGTACCTTATTTGTTGGCTTAATCTATTTGTTTCATAAATTTTGGTTAACACCCATTTTACATCCTTTTCCTAGCAACTAACCTTAGTGTCTACTCGAATGAGGACTTGTTCGAGCAAGCATGTCTATTCTGCCTTCTTGGATGACGACTTTCGGTGAAAGTTAGAAGCTCCCTAGCTTATATCGTTCTTCATCCTAACCGCTAGTTAAATACGAACAGGGATGTGATCAGATTGTATATGTCTATTCAATCATTATGGCCATGTATGTACGATATAGCAGCCTTGTTGGCGTGGTACTTATGGTGAAAGACTGTTGAATGATCAACCCTAAGCATTCTTAACCTAATTTATCTTTTGACTTGTTTCTCCTTAGCTTTAGCGGTGGAGATGTGTATACTTTCCAAGCCTATGATACAAAACTAATCATGACCGAGCAATTGAGCGTACCAATCAAATGTTACACCCGAGATTAGTCGAGTGATCTGAGTGTTTTCATTTCCATATTTCGTAAGGAGCTTGGTTATGTACAGGTGATTAGGATAAAATGATGCTTAAACGGAAAAACCTCAACTTCGATTGGGACAAATTTTCATAAACTAAAACTTTTTCTAAAGTCTACTTGAGGACAAGTAGGATTCAAGTGGGGGGATATTTGATGACATCAAATAACATCACTTTCTTATATCATTTATCCCATATGTTTTGCCCACTTTTATATAATTATCACATTATTTGGTACTTAATTGCTTTAAAGTTGATAAATGCATTAATTCAGGAGTATTTTGTGAAGACAAGCTAAAAGGCGCATAATTTGGAGCTAAAACGAAGATATTTGAAGATTACTAATTTCTGACCAATATGCCGTATCCAACAAAAGAGATACGACATATCCGCGCCAAGATTTCATAAGAAAACGCGTTTGACCAATTCCCAATACAGTGTATCCCTTCTGTCTACATACGCCATATCCATGAAGATAACTATTCGAAGATACAGTAAATAAAGTAAATTGGGAAAGATATCACTGATTGATTATGAACGTAGCGCGCACTCTAAGGAATCTAGCCCAATACGCCGTATCGACCTTGCCAGATACGGCGTATCAAGTCTTTTTCAAACACTATAAATAGAAGACTCAAAGACAAGTTTTCAGTATGCAATATCATATTATTTATACCATACTTATTAAAAGATGAATTTTAGAAGAGAAGATCAGCCATCAAGGTCAAGCATTGATCACGAATCCATAGAAGACATCGTGTAATTTTTACTCTCTTAATCGTTCGATTTTCATTATTTGATTACGCTTGTATAATTACAATGGTTGTGGGCTAATACCCTCGGGTATTATCCATCTTAATGAAAGTTTAATGTTTGGTTGGTTTAAAATAGATTTCTTAATTTATCGTTGATTGTTTAATTATGTTTATCACCTCATACTTCTTTATGTGTTTGAATATGCGACCTATCATTTAACTGGATCTGGTGATACGGACCAAGTAATCTAGATACAGGGATAGCCTCCATATCGTGTTTCATATAACTGGACCAATAGGATCACAAATAACGTTATGTATTTGTCTTTAAATTATGAGCTTAGTTGGACCGGTAGGTGACCTGTTTATGTTTCATCAATCATGCTCTTAATTGACTGATAAAGATTGGAATAGTAGACTACCAGTATATAAAACACCGTCAACCAATAAGTGGGTAAAGTCCCGTTAGGCTAGGGTTTTAACAGGATCACCACTACTTTGATTCCCTAAGATAGATTACAATTAAACTAAAGGATGCTTTATGCGAATATGTTAATTGTGACAGGATTAATCGTGTCTATGTCTTAGGATGATGTTATGCCTAAGTCTTAAGAATGATATGCCACTTCGAGATAAGTAAATCATACACTGAAAAACAACAAACCAACATTGAACTGGATTTAATATGGGCTAATACAGTTTTTCTATCATTTAGCTTGTACGCTTTTCTATCTTCTATTTCTTTTTTTGTGTTTATTCAGCTATTGAATTGATATTTGTCTCCACCAAACCTGTGCCAGTCTCTCAGGCTGAAAACCCCCATATCATTAGACAACGTATATAGCATAGGTTTAACCAGTAAATAGACTAATTAAACTACTAATAGAATATAGGATTAATGTTTCACTTTTAGTGTTCGACACCCTACTTACCGCGAAACTCCATCTTGACTGGGTACACTGCCCGTTAAAGTGTTGTTTTAGGTTTGTCGGCTCTATATAAATGTAAAACTTGATAATCAAATAATTGACCCTACACGACAGAACATCAACGCATCGAATTAAAATTTACATGTCCAAGACGACCATGCCACACATTAGAAGACTCAATTAAGTAAGCAGAAGAATTCATTTTATTGATACCATTCTTAACAACCATTACATTGAGCTTAAACATACCATTCATGGCATATCCCCTACCAACATACATTTGATTCTTAGACAAAACAAACTTATCAGACTCAAAAACAAGACAAAAACTGAACTTGTTCAACAGCCAATCGGACACAAGATTCTAACAAATCTCAGAACATAGAAGACATTAGTCAACTTAAGCTCTTTCTCGGATGTCATCTTCAAAATAACATCTCCTTCGCCCTTTATATCAGCAGTTGTAGAGTTGCCCATGTACGGCTTCTCTCCATTGTCAACCACTCTAAAAGAGTGAAACATACTCTTATGAGCACACACATGACAGGTTGCTCCAGAATCAACCCACCAACCACTATTGTTAGAACCTACCAGGTTAAATTCAGAAATCATGGCAATGACATCAAACACCATAGCAATCATGTCTATATTATCATTCACCATATTAGCCTGGCGTGGATTCACCTACTTTGGCATCTTGCAATTAGTAACATGGTGACCTGGCTGGTCACAGTTGTAGCAAGTCCCTTGGAACTTCTATTTCACAATTCCAGCTTTAGGATCAAGGTACTCAGCCTTCCTTTTTCTCTTCTTATCATTCTTCTTTTTGCCTTTTCCTTTTGCCTTAGAATTAGACATTGAAGATGACCCAGCATGCTCAACCATATTAGCCTTGGCAGAATCAGGTGTATAAGTGTTTTTCTGAGCCAACTTGTTGTCCTCTTCAATATGAAGACGTACAACCAAGTCTTCAACACTCATCTCCTTTCGCTTATGCTTCAAGTTGTTTTTAAATTCTACCGAGCTTGGAGGTAACTTTTCAATAATTGCAGCAACTTGAAAAGTTTCACTCAAAGTCATTCCCTCAGCATGAATGTCGTGTAGCAAAACATGTAGATATTGAACCTGGGTTATCACAGTCTTTGAATCATCCATCTTGTAATCCAAAAAACGAGCTACCACAAACTTCTTTGTACCAGCATCCTTAGTTTTGTACTTGCGTTCTAACGACTCCCATAATTCTTTGGCAGTCGTGGTCTTGCAGTACACGTTGTACAAAGAGTCCACCAAACCATTCAAAACATAGTTGTGATACAAAAAGTCTGAATGTGTCCATGCTTCCACAGCTTGCACAACGTGTGCATTAGAGGGTTGACCTTCCATAGGAGGTTCCACCTGAGGTGCAATCTCGTTTAAGAACCGCGTAAGGTTCAAATTAGTGAGATAGAAGAACATCTTCTATTGTCACCTCTTAAAATTCTGTCCATTGAATTTTCTAATTTTTTAGCATGATTTGTAACTGTGTTGGTAACCGGCGCACCAGTTACGTTCACAAGAGCAGTCACATTAGTATCGATTGCCATCCTGAAAATTTGCACACAAACAGTTAAATAAACTGTTATGAATCGGTATCTAAAAAATTCAATCGTGATTTCTATAGCTTGTACCAGTTCTGATTCAAAGAAACTCAATCTGGGTTTCAATGAATCAACAAATCAGTTTAATAGAAACTCAATCTTGGTTTCAATATAAACTGATTAGAACAACTGCTTTAAAAATGTCATAAATCTGTAATTCCAATTCTGTAAATTAAAATCCGTTTAATTAAAACTGATTTTCAAAGAAACTCATTCTTGGTTATGACAAAAAACAGTTTATATATAAAATTTGTAATAATAATTAATCCGATTAATAAAAGCGTTTTTAATTCTGTTACACATAATCTGTTTTAAGATTGTAGGGAAACTGTTACACTTTTATTAATAAAATCAAATTATAATATTATAAATTAAATCAATAGAAAATAAAATATAGTAAATTAAATAACAGACAGAAAGGGGTAGAAGCAGAAAACAGACACTATGAAAGATTAAATAAGAAAGTAGTAAAAGGTCGTGGAACGAGGCTCGTGTTTAACATGATTCCCTTAAAACAGATTCACTGTCTATTTCCTAGGGTACAACGTTCAAAGCTGTTGTACAGCCAGACCTGACAAACTTGCTTGAAAATTCATGGAAAGCTGTGTGTTCTTGATCGAAGAGGTTGCTGGAATTCAGAGACAATGGAGTTGTGATTTTCGGTATATCAAAACGAATGAGACAATGGTTTAATTTATAGCCTCAACAAGTCTAGGTGAACAAGACAGAATATATGCTAAAAATTAAACTGATTTGCAAATCAGTTATATATCAAACACGATTTAAAAATCCTCATTTAATGAAACTAAAATCTGTACTAAACTTGTGCAAAAAGTTTATATCAATTCCTAAATTAAATTGATACAAAAATATGGAAAGAAAATCGGAATCTGTGACAAAAAGATACGGGCACAAACTTGAATTTTTAGAGTTGCATTCGTGTCCGCAGGTCGCGCGAGCTCGTATGAGTTCAGAAGCTTTAAACCCATCTTGGCCTAGAAATCCCATTTTCTGCACCCCCTGCATGCACGTAGGTGTGGGAGCATAACCTAACCAAAGGAATTTGAAAGCTTATACCAAGTTTTCTTTATAAACATGCTTTCATTTCACTCTTTGGGAGCTGGGACAACATTTGTCATTTTATGATTAACCACAAATCTATACAAAATATTGTTTTGTACTTAATAAAACTTGTTTATTAGATTCTTTTAGAACAAAATATTTCTTATCACCAATAAGGAAAGATCTTCTAGATTTGGGAAGATTTGGAAAGATTGTTTCCACTTATGGTTAATCTTATTTTGTCTTGCATAATTAATATAACTAGCTTATAATTAATCATGTGTTAGCTTAAATCATTTGATTAGAAAAGGTTTATGCAAATGATAATATTTTTCTTTGATCATTAACTATGTTTAATAATGTCATATTCATATCTTAAGTGATTTGTCATCATTATGTAAACTTTTAACTAAATAAATTATTTACATAAACTTTTACATAGTATGACATTATATTTGTTATTATCAAAACATGAAGATCATTAAATATAAATATCGTTTTTGCGTGAATATTTGTATTTATAGTGACTCTATCACACCTAGCTCTTTCCCATAACATGATTCAAGTACACCTTGTAAGGATTATGTTTGTGAGTCCATTACACCTAGGTGTATGCCTGATTGTATGTTAACCCCTCCCACTAATGAGTCTGTCATCACATATACACAGCTGAGTGGTGTACAGGGAGTTGACACACAAAGCCATGTTCTCCCGACAATACAGTTATAGTTTAGTGACATAAACCCGAGTTTGATCTCACAACAAGGAACTGCTAGTCAGGTTATAGATGATGTTATGAGGTAATTATCATTTAAGGAAACAAAATTAGATTGAGAAGCAGGCTTTGCTGATGTTGCGAGGAGTGGTGTAGATAGTTTAGGGTTAAGTCATGATGAGTCATTTGGAGTTGATGACTTGGACTTGAACTTAAATGAACCTGTAAACCTAAATGTTTCCCAAATTGAAACACAATCTGAGCCCCCTATGTCTGAGGAACCAGATGTTGGTAGAACTCAGGCCCCAATTGTGGCAAAGGTTAACACTCGAGAACCCATTATGGCAAAGGTTAGCACTTGTACCCATTGTGGAAGAGATTAGCACTCAGAACCCATTGTGGCAGAGGTTATCACTTAGGTACCCACTGTGGAAAAGGTTAGAACTCAGGAACTCACTTTGGAAGATGTTGTACTTGAAGATTATGTAAGTTCTGGGGAAGATGCTGAACCGTGTAATGGTCAGTTTGATGAATCAGCTCCAAGTGATGGACAACTCTTCTATGAAGATGAAGGAATAGATATTGCATATGAAATGGAATATGATATTCAGTCTAGTAAAGATGTAGGTACAGATGATGATGATGATGATGAAGATTTAATAGTAGATGAAGAGAATGAAATTGTAGAGCCTGATGTTGATGTCCATTTGTTTGATATTAGCATAGATCTTCCTTTTGACAACATTGGTGTCACTAATCTAGTGCCAAATGATATTGTAGAAGGAGAGGACGAGGATGTCATCAATGCGGATGGTTTTGACAGTGACCCTGATAATGATGATGAAACAATTAATTACAAGAGGAGAAGGTTAGCTGAATTGAGCAGAGAAATGAAAGGTGTTATAACTAATAGTGGTCATTGGTGTTGGAAATTGTTATCAAATAATTATAATATTACACATAATATTCTATGAGTTATGCAACGGATATTACTCATATAGCATAAATAATTAACACATAAAAACATAAATATAAATAAGGAAACATACTGTTATGCAATCAAGTTAATGATGAACAAGGATCTTGAAGTACACGCGTGTGTGTAATAAATGTGCTTAACCGAAAACTACTTCTAGTTACTAAAGTAAGTAACCTCCATGAATTTCATACACTACACGTCTAGCAATATCACCCGAATGTTAGTTCTTGAATAACGAATATGTAAACACTAAGAAAACAAAACCTGAAAACCCCTGGAGTTTTAGTCTGTGATCGAACACATAAGAGAGGGACAAGGGATGCGAATTATAAGCTCTAGGATCCTCCTTATATAGGGATTAATTTAGGGTTATCCTAAATTACATTTCTTGTAGGAAAAAATAGCTTAAAGCCCAATCCAACCTCCTCTTTTGTCTAGGCCGGTCGAACTCCACCCAAAACACTCCTTAGGTTGACTTTTTGACTTTTCTAATTATTTATGGTTAATTACATTTAATTACTCATTAATTAAAAAGCCTTATTAGTTAGTTACAATTAACTAACTAATTAATGACCGTTAGTGTTTATTCGTCAAACATATATTAATATAAATAATAAATATACAATTATATTATTATTCACATTAATAAAGTGATACCTAAATGTATAACGTGTGTGACCTCGTAGGCTCATGTATTTCTAGCCGTATAAATATTCGTATGACATGAGCATAAACAAAACAGCTCCTACTTGCGAATGTCGTGAATGTCTCATTCATATCATATAACATACTAACATTGACAAATAATCTAGCAACATCATCAATGCTCCAAAAAATACCCAAGTATGCCGTTTTTAGGAAAAACAACTAAGCTTTCTATGGATTCAGTTAGTCCTATCCTTTTGTTTTGGATACATGTTAAATATGGATATGGATCAATAGTCATTCCATACTTTAACGATTCTGTTTCTCACATATGTACTTGATTCAGATCACCAAATGTAAAAAGAATTATCTTAACTACATATTGGGCACGACCATGCAAATATCTGATCAAACAAACGAGGGGCCCAGTGAGTATCTAACTCCCACTCAAGTGGAGGAACAAATTCTATTTTGACTACAAGTGTCCGTCACATACTTCAAAACACTTATGAAAATAGTTCGTATAACTATCTTTTGACAGATTAGCATTAGACTTATTATTAAGAAATGTTATCTATATATGCAAAACCTTCTTGCATCTCAAGTCTAAGGATAAACATAACTTTCACCATGTGTGTAATGCACCCAATGACGCCGATCCATAAAGTGATTATCACACGGTGGGGATCCAATATTCAACCTCATTGAATAACATGCGAAGCTGGCAGACAACATCTTTACGTATTCTCTGGAATACCACCAGTCACTCACATTTACCTTATCTTAACAATATTCCTATATCGTTAACTAGAAATGGACATATCTTTAGAATGCGACAAGTCATTCACAGATATAAACATACAAATATAGGACACAATTATTATAAAAATGAAAACAAGATACCGCGTATATTAATTCATTCAAAAAACATAACAATTGTTTAACATTCCATTATCTAAATACTAACTAATACATCACATATTTACATGAGACTACTAGCATTAACAATTCCAATCTTCATAGCATGCTCAAAATGCTTATTGAACGACATTGGTTTTGTAAACGGATCACCTACATTGTCATATGTGTGAGCTTTCTTAAGGATAATTTCACCTCGTTGAATTACTTCACGAATGTAGTGATATTTCCTTTAAAAATGTCTGGCTCCCTTTAAGATTACGGGATCTCCGGCGATAGCTAGTGCAGGCTCATTCTCACATAGCATCTCTATAGGTTTTTTATTCAATGGCATGACACCTCCAAGTCATGCTTCCATTGATGCTTCAAATGCAGCAATGTACTCAGCTTTTGTAGAAGACATAGAAGTAGTGCTTTGCTTGGCATTCTTTTAGTCTACAGTTCTACCATTAAGTACGAACACATATCCCGTCTGAGATTTTGTATCGTCCTTATCAGTTTGAAAACTTGCATCAGCATAACATGATACTTTTAGCTCATCTTCAGGTTTATCCTCATACACAAGAACCATATCTTTAGTATTCCTTAAATACTTAAGAATAATTTTTACAACAGTCTAGTGAATCTTACCAGGATTTTGCTGAAAATGACTACACAAATTATAGGATCCCGTTAACACTTCACTTCATATTACGAACCACGAATCAAACCAAGAAAAGAGATAAAGAGATGGTGGTGTAGAGAGAGAAACAAGAGAGAGAGATGAGAGAAAAAGAAAAGATATTCTTTGAAATAATGAGAAGAGATATTTTCTAAGTAGAAAATATCTATATATACCCCTACACATTTAATGTGACGCGCGGGATATTTAACTAGGACTCGGGCTCGGGTTTTGCTTGGGATTAAACCCGAAACATATACAATATTAGATTAACTATCGAGCCCGATTCCCGATACTTTCCTATTACAACATTAACTAATTAAATGACCGAGACTCGTACACGTAATGAACGAACTTCTAGTTTGGCTCAATATTTTGAGGCTAACAATCTCCCCCGAAGTGAGTTCATTGATGACACTCCTTCATGAGATACATGAGATTGCTTTTGTCGTTTAAGCTCATGTGGTCTTGGTCTTTTTCTTTGTTCTTTGTTGTAGGTTTGTTCCTTCATGCTTTGCGATCTTGACTTTGAGCCTTTGTCATTGTCTTTATCGTCTTTGCCATCTTGCGATCTTGTGTCTTTGACCAACATGCTCATACTTTTGCATTATCTTGAAAGCTTTAAATCAGAGTTAGCGGAAGTCTTTGTCTTTAAATCTTAAGCTTTATAGATAGTTTGTCTTTGTAGATTGAGCATTTGAATGGGATTGAGGTTGTCGTTACCACCGTTTGACCTGCAGGTTTACGTTAGTGATAAACGAGAAAATTGATTTGAAAATCAATCGACGTGTCACTCGTTAAAGTGTTTTTGTAACACATCGAGAGTGTCATGTTTTTATCAAAATTCATCAACCGTCAATTCATTTACTGGACCAAATCGATATCCAGTTGTCACAAGTTTGATTCATATAGAATCTCGCAAGTCACCTACCGCAGTGCTGTTTGATGATGACACTGGAAGGATTTCCATTCGTCATTGTGAATACTAAAGAGTATCACTCTGAATGTTCTGGCAAATATCACAATGATATTGCGTAGGACTCTTGATAACAGCTTGTCGTTTTCAATACCAAAGAGAAACCCGAATGGTTGGGAAGGGTTGTGCATTGCATCACTGGGTCCATGATGTCGTTTTCAATACCAGCAATCACCTTG
>BQNB010013424.1:0-77192 GCA_026074375.1 Tanacetum coccineum | reverse complement strand
ACATTGAAAATGGGAATGTATATTAGTAGTCAAAGCTCATGTTATTTTACTACCATCACAATTATTGGTGAATCCGAAGACGAAGGAATTATCGAAGAAATTATCCGGAATTATTATGATCGTGAAGATGGTGAAACTACACCGAGATTTGAAGTTTAGTTAGCAAAATAAATCAAAAAAAATAAGAAAAATACAAAAAGAGAGAAAGTTTAAAGATAATCGTTTCGCAATTACCGAAGGAATTACACGAATGATCGATTATTCGTTGATACGTCTAAAAAATCAACGATGTAGAATATTATACAAGTGGAAGATATCGCCACTTTCCTTGTAGAGTATGTAAAGTTTTGGGAAGATTAAGAAGTTGACGGTTACAGGAACGCCAACTTAGATTGTTGTTTTTGATCTATGATCAAGACGTTGTAAATAGTTGTGTCTTTATCATGGTAACGGTCGGGAATAAGTGTCTAGCAACTTGTATCTTAAGCCTTAATCTATTTGTTTCTTGATTTTTATTTAACAACAATTTACTTCCCTCTCACCTGATGATTAACTGCTAGTTTTATGCGAATGAGGACTTGTTCGAGCATGCATGTCTATTCCGTTGTTACGGCTATGTATGCATGTCTTAGCTGCCTCGTTGGTTTATGACTTTTGGTGAAAGTTAGAAGGTTCCTACCCTATATCATTCTTCATCCTAACCGTTGGTTAAATTCGAATGGGGATGTGATCGAACACACATGTCTATCCCGGCATTCCGGGTGTGTATGTGTGCTTTAGCTGCCTTGTTGGAGTGGTACTTCTGGTGAAAGATTGTAGAATGATCAAACCGTACGCCTTTCCATACAAAAACCCATATTTACCTTTATAAACTTGTTACTCCTTAGCTTTAGTGGTGGAGATGTGTATCCTTGCCAAGCTTATGATAGAATACTCGTCATGACCGAGCAATTGAGCGAATTAGTTACATGTTACCACATAGATTAGTTGAGTGATTTGAGTGTTTTCATCTTCCTATTTCGTGAGGTGTTTGGTTGTGTACTTGTAATAGATCGAAAAAGTGCTTTAACAGAAAATATCCTTAGGGATACATTTTTATAAACTTCTAAAGGCTACTTGAGGACAAGTAGGATTCAAGTGGGGGGATATTTGATGACATCAAATAACGTCTATTTTATAGCATCATTTATCCTATGTTATTAACCCATTTTGTATAGTTATTGCAAAGAATTGTTACTTAATCATTTATATTTGAGAATTACAGTAATTATGGAGTAATTGGTGAAAGTTAGCAAAAGGCGCGCATTTTGGAGCTTAAATGAAGATATTTTGAAGATTACTATTCTAAAGACCAATACGCCGTATCCATCAAGGAAGATACGGCGTATCCGTGCCTGCACTCACCAAAGACCACAAAGGAATAAAGATCAATACGCCGTATCCAGAAGACTCAATACGCCATATTCAAGATATGGAATCAATATAATATTATGGAAGATATCAAACGTGGTCCCTACTCCAAGAAATCCCCAATACGTCTTATCTAATACATGGATACGCCGTATCCAACCGACTTCCAGAACTTATAAATAGAAAACTCAAAAACGAGTTTTAAAAGTGTAAATATATTCGCGATTTCCTAAACCCCAAAGTCAATTTCAATAAGGAGGAAAAAAGCAGAATTCGAGGTCGGAGGGAAACGTATTCAATTTTCCTTAGAGACATCGTGTAATTCCATATACTTTAGTAATCATTCAGTTTTTGGTATCATTCATTAACTCGGTTAGTTTACCTTAGCTAAATTATTACTCTTGTATTTATTATGACGTTTGAAGGCTAATACCTTCGGGTATTAGCCATTATTATGAAGATCTAAATGTTTGGTATTTGTTTATATCGATTTCTTGATTTATTGTTGAGTGCTTGTTTATGTTTATCAATTTATACTTGTTTACGCGCTTTTGTATGCGACCTATCATTCAACTAGATCTAGCAAAGTGGACCAAGCGGATCTAGAGTCCGGGATAGCTCTCCATATAGTAATTTATACATCTAGAATAATAGTTACACAATTATTGTCCTTCAAAGTATGTGTCTAGGATACGCTTCGGGCTTAACTAGTTAATTGAATATTACCGATGGTTTATTGATCGTGTTGACTAGCAGGTAACCTAGATAATTCAACAAATAATGTTCTAATTCCATTGGATAGTTGGACAAGTGGACTACTAGTGTATAGATTGCCATTAAGCGGTAAGTGGGTAAAGTCTCTATGAGTTAGGGTTTAACAAGATCACCATTGCTTTAATCCCTAAGATAGATTATAATCAGCAAATAAGGATGCTTTATGCGGATGCTTTAATTGTGACAGAATTAATGTGTCTAGGTCTTAGGATGATGTAACGCCTAAGTCTTAAGAATGATATGCCACCTCGAGAGAAGAAATCATTGCACTTAATAAACAAACCAACGTTCTAATCGGATTAATAATGGTTAATACAGTTTTCTTATATAAGGTTTGACCGCTCTTTTATCTTTTGTCTATTAGCTTGCGTGGGTAACAGTGTCTTGAATTGATTGTAGTCACCAACCAAACCGTGCCAGTCTCTCAGGCTGAAAACCCCCTTTTTCCCATTAGAACTAGGATTTAGACTGACATAGGTTTAACATAGGATTAGAATAGAATTAACATAGATTAGATAACCAAGATATTAATTAAATTGATAGATTTAACCTCGCTCTCAGTGATCGACACCCTACTTACCACGAAACTACTACCGATCGGGTACACTGCCCGTTAAAGTGTTGTTTTTGGTTGAGTCGGCAAAATATAAATTTAAAACTTGAATCAATAAAATATACACCACACAACGACACATCAATTGTCTATTGAATTGGTATTTGTTTCCACCAAACATGTGCCAGTCTCTCCGGCTGAAAACCCCCATATCATTAGACAACGTACATAGCATAGGTTTAACCAGTAAATAGACTAATTAAAATACTGATAGAATATAGGATTAATGTTCCACTCTTAGTGTTCGACACCCTACTTATCGCGAACTCTATCTTGACCAGGTACACTGCTCGTTAAAGTGTTGTTTTAGGTATGTCGGCTAAATATAAATTTAAAACTTGATAATCAAATAATTGACCCTACACGACAGCACATCACCGGCACCATAGATAAGGGAGTCGGCCATCCGGTTCACGGGATTTACTGTTTCTTTCTTCTTTTTTGACTCTATTTTATCTAGCCTCAGCTACCATTATCTAGAAAACTCGAACACATTTTGGAAATTCTTGAACTAATTTAAATTCATTCCATTTCCAAACTATTCTCTTCTAATAAATTCCCTCCAAATGTTTACCACCACTTCATTATCATCTTCATCCATTATCAACCACCATAAACCTCCATGGCATCCACTAGACCTTCCATTTCCAAACCTTCCAAAAGACCAAAAATCAACATAATACCACCAAAATAACTATTCATTGATCTCACTAATGATGACACCAAAACTCCTTCTCCAAATTACCAAGTCTTATCACCAAGTGCCCCAAATGCACCCTCAAAAACTCCATCCACCATAGCCACTTCTTCATCCTCCATTGATCACAACCAAATTTCCAACATCCTCCACATCACCATCAACCTATGGCTACTTGAACTTATCAACGTCTCCTCCTCCAAGAGTGTCACCACCACCTCCAACTTAAGAAAGTGGTTCCATGGACATCATTCTCACTCTTTCACCAATCACTCCACTTGATGTTCAATTCAATACTCCATCACCTCCCTCACCTCTCTTTGGTTATCCCATTCCTTAAAACCTTCTTGAAGCACATGGTGATTCATGCTTATGTTGCATTTACAACCAAACCATCATCTTTGGGTTGAGAGATGAACTCCAATACATATTTTCATACATTGAACACATGCTCTCACAACCACCACCACCAAATTTGCCACCACCACCATCACTTTCTCCAAACTAAACATGATCTATGTTTAGTCACTAATGTCTCTAATAATTTTTAACCAAACCTTTTGCAAGCAAGCCCTATGGAATCCTAGAAATATTAGGAGCTTTATAGTTTACTTTTATGTATGTTGTATTAGTATGCTTCAAGCATATTATTTCAATTTGATGTATGCATGATTGTGTCTTATACACAATCTTTATGTTTAATGAATGGTCTTTAGTTGAACTTGCTTGTCTTTAAATCTTTAGTTGGTTGAATGACTCATATCTAAAAATGTTGAGTCTAGTTGATATATATTGTAATCATTGCTTGACATTTGTCAAACATTATCAACATGATCTAGTATTTTTCCTTTTATTTTATGTATGTTAGAAAATGGTTGTCTTGTTCTTTTAACTCATTTTTGTAGCAAAGTTACCATAGCTCGATTCTTTGGTGCCCTCGAACGAGGAGAAGCACACATCAAGGGGGAGCGTTTATTTCGTCGATTCTACGTGTAATCATCGACGAATCCTTTTTGATTCTACAAAAAGGGGGAGAAATGGAAATAAAACTCACTAAATACTTGTTTAAAAGTAATTTTACATTTTCTACAAAGAAGGGGAGAAACTGGAAATAAAACTACCTAAATACTTGTTTAAAAATAATTTTACATTTTAATGAGTTTAGATTTTTGTAACATGCAAAAGTGGGGAGATTGTTGATAGAAATAATGCCTAAAACGTTATAATACTTTTTCGACCTCTCTACTTTGATAATCACAAAATGTAAAAAACCGCATAAATGTAAAATAAACGTAAACAAGTAATTAGTAGTAAATTTTCATTTTGACAATTTAATCACTTAAATGTATGAATAAATAAATGCTTAATGAATTTTATGATCAAATGAATTTTTATCCAACCTCACATTTTTTATAAAATGTTATAAATATTTTTATAACTTTTATAAAATATTTTCTACATTTAAAAGAAATATTTTATTCAAAATAAATATTTTGAATTCAATTTTTCTACCAAAAAACGGCTAGAAATGTTCACGAAAACACCTCCCTTAGAAAAAACAAAAAGGGGAGTGTATTGGCCTGGGTGGCCCCCTTAAATACAAGGGCGGCCCCCTTAGTGATAAGGGGGTTGGCCATAGAGCTAAGGGGGGCGGTCAGACAAAAAGCTCCCCAGCTTTGACTATAAATACTGGACTGTTTTCCACTTATTTTCTCACCTTTTACACTTATTCTTTTCTGTCTAAAATCAGTCCATACATCACCTACAATCCTTTGATCATTTAATATTAAGCTTTTGTTTTCAAGTGATTCAAGCTTAATTCCTCAAGTGCAAGAGAAGAATACTTCTTATCATTAAGTCAAGAAGTATTATAGTTTTGTTTTTTGTTATCGTAAAGTTGTATCATATCTTGTAAATAATTTGTGTATATTGGGTAGTTGTGTACAATAGGTAGATTGTTGTGATCTTAGAAAGTATAGTTAGATCGTGGTGATCATAGTAAGTAGTGTTATATCAGGGTGATCTTTTGAGTGTCTAGTGAAGTGAAGTTGTGAAGTGAAGTGAAGTTATGAAGTGAAGTGAAATGGTGAAGTGAAGTGAAGTCGTGAAGTGAAGTGAAGTCGTGAAGGGAAGTGAAGTTGTGAAATGTAGTGAAGTTGTGCGGTTAGTATTTTAGTCCTCAAAATACAATAGTTGTGATAGATTAGTTTTAGCTAAGATTAGAACTCGACATTTGGCTTAGTGTCGGAAATCGGTGTAAGCTTAGTTGTGTACTGTTTTCTCCGCCTAAAGGGAGTTTGTTGACGTAGTGAAGAGAACTCTCAAGTTTGATGCTCGGGGAGTGGAGTGGGGCGAATAGGTGCTTCGTTACCGAACCACTATAAATCCTTGTGTTGTGGTTTGATCTTTCTAACTCTTATCTATTTTCTTGCATACTTATTTATCATTTATTTACTTACTTATATTATTCATATTGCGCACATATTGACATATAAAATTGAATCTAAGTTTTTATAAACAAACTATACATCAAATCAAAAAGTGATAAACTATTCAACCCTCCTTCTAGTTTTCCACATATTTTATTTTTAGCGGTTGTGATATATGTTGTCATTATTTGGTGTATGATGGTGCACTTTTCCGTATATTTGATGCAGATTTTTGTAAATTCAATTTATACTGTAGTTGTTTGGTTTGCGTTGTTCAGTAACTTGCCAAGAGTTCCTTTTATCATGCCAAAAAAAATTATGATGCAATAATACCCAAGTATCGATGACGCTTATATTTAAACAACATATATTTTCCCATGTGTGTTTTTCAATGTACTATTTGCCCTTAGTTTATTGTCACTTTTGCCTTAATGTTGTAACCAATACTTTCTAGCATCCGACAGTAAGTTAGGATGATACAATTTTTGATTTACTTCATAGGTTGTCTTTGTATATTTGTTTTGGACTATGATGATTTTGTCATTTGGTGTTAACTGTGTTTTTTTGTGGCCACTGTAGTATCTAAGCCAAGGTATGCATATGTTGTTTCTATTTACTAAGCCATTGTTTGTTTTTTATTTAGGCTATCCATGATACGTCAAATGAGCATGCTAATGTTGGTGTGAGAGGGATGTGAGGAAACGATATAATTTTTCTCCTTGACAATTGCAAAGGGGAAGGGTTCTTGAGGATACCGTTGCCTAGCCTTTATTGTGTCAAAATTTGCAGTGACACGTTTCCTAGAAAAAATTATATTGATTTCTCCCATCCTTCTTATACCAATGTTGTTATGTTCATTTTATATATTATGCATATTCTAAATAGAAAATGACTGATGTCTCAGGTGGCGTGTGTGTTGGTTCTGCCATCCTAATAACATCAGATTGTGTAAAAGTGGATGTTGTTGCGCAGAGGCGTTAAGATTCCAGATTGGATTTGGTTTATTTCGTAAGCGAGTATATCGACTCAGGTACTTCATAATTTTATTCTTTATGTCATTTTACGCATGTTATAGATTGCCACCTTTGGTGTGTCTTTCATGATGTTTCTGATATTCCGTTTTAATCTCTGAAAATAGTGCATTTTAAGCAATAGTTACGATGAACATTTCATTTACATATGTAGGCGGCAATTACAAATAGGTACTGATTTTGTTGATGTTGTGAAAACTCTTCTAATGGGTTACGAGAAATGATTGACAGATTATTTGAGAAACCTTCTACGAATGAGGATGCACACATAATAAAGTAGAGATTTTTATCATTCTTTTTTTACTTTTTTACAATTATGTTGTAAAAGATTATTAAATACTGTCATCTGTCTCATTGATGCTTGCAACTCTCATCAAACCTTCCCCCACGTAACGAAAGAGCTTCAGCGGATGCTGACAGGTGTTTGTTTGCAGTTAGTGTAGTTATTTGGTGTCTTCAGATTCAAAGAGGGTTGATGCTCTTTTTTCATTACCTAAACTAATTTTTCGGTTTCCTTTGTTTATGTCTTATGATATGTGATGGGAATTTAATAGCGACGGGCTTGACAAGCAAACATACACATGAAAGATGTAGTTTTTAGGTTATTCTCGATATAGTTAGCTATAACTATGACTGACTTTTTAAAGCCAAGAATATATGAAAATGATTTCATTTTTTTGTGTAACTTTATATGTATATGATTCGGTAATCTAATAGCTATTATTTTCTCTTTTTTCGTATACAAGTGCTCTGTGAAAACGCGGAGGTGAAAATCCTTGTTTTTCACATACACTCACAATGTGTTTTCCCTCAAATTCTCTCATTTTCCACCAAATTCAAAATCAACATATTCAAACCTTAATTTAACCTTCGATTTTTATCATCAATAGTCAATTACAACCTTCAAATCATCAAAGTGGTCATCAATAATCATCTTCATCATTCATAATCGTATTCACGATTATTATCTATTATCATAATCAACAACACTTGTAATTGGCTTCAACAAACATATAAATGGATTTTTAACGCAAAAATGACTAAGAAGTACTTGTTCAAACATGTGCTATTAATGAAAATACATAGCATTTAAGTTTAATTTAGTTTTGCTATTTATTTGATGTTTACTATTTGATTTGTTTGAATTTTGCTAGAAACTGTAGTTCCTATAGTATATTTAAGCTGTTAAAATGTATTGGATTGATGTTTTTAGATGTGAATGTTTGATATTAAAGTTGTTAAATATATTATGCATCATGTGTAGTATCACACATGATATTAACCTGACAGACTTGTAAACTGTTGAATGATTAATACCCTAAAATTATCCCATCCTCTCTCCTTCTCTTGTTTGGACAAATATACAAACACCCTTGGGTGTTTTGTTTTGTTAATTTAATCATTTGACTTGATTTATGTACGAAGGATATTCAAGCCTAGCAACTATAGAAGATTAACTGAGTGTTAGCGTGGATACTGACCGGTTTGATCATACTTTTAATCAAAAGTTTGAAAATTATGTGAAACCCTAATTGGTTCGACTACTTGAGGATCAAGATCGTCTATTCGTGTTTGATGGTTTCCCATAAGGTATGCCAGTTACTTGTTTATTACATGATTGGTTAAATAGCCGGTGTATATGGATCTTAGAGGAAAACCTTTTTGTGTAAATCAAGTAATTTTATTGAGTATTTCGCTATGCATGATTATCTGATTATAATGCATATTTAACTGTTAAAATCAATTATAAAATTACCATCTGTTACAATACGTTTTCCATCACCAACATGGATGCAATTGTCATCTAGAAATAATCCAATGCTCTCACTTGATTCAAGATCCTATATCTTATCAAGTGTAACAAAAGCATGCGCTTCTACTGTCTTGGAACACCAACTTTTGTCTCAATGAATCGAGTCTTGATTTTTGTCTTGTTACATTTATTAAAATTGAAAAGTACAACATATTTTCAATACTTACAATTGAAAATAAATACAAGTACAAAATTGAATAAAAAATACAACTCTACATCGAGGCCTTATCTTAAAAATTGCCAAAAAAATATGGCTAAAAATAAATCACCATAACCACAAATCATAGAAATAAACATGACAAGTGGTTAATGTCATAATGGGTTATATTGGACGATAACAATAATGACATTAATCTCAATTCTAAGATTAGCTTGCCATGAACAATTTTGCATGAGATTGATAATGAGATTAGAAAATACAATATTTTAATTTCCATGTATTACTATAAACATATATAAACCAATTTAACAGATATGTTGTCAGATATGTCGATCTATTAAACCAAATACATATTATCATAAACAGGAAATGTGAGAAGTTTTACAATACTTATTTATGCGTCATCAAATTAGATCTTTATTTGTATACACAAATCACACAAAAATTCCAACTGGTGTTTTGATCTGATCATTATAACCATAAAATTTGTTAGCCTCAAAATATTGAGTTGAACAAGAAAGCTCGGCTACAAATCATGGAAGCACGGATTTATTTAATATATGTTGTAATAGGCTAGTTACGGGTATCGGGCTCTTTATTTAATCTAATATTGTATGCGTTGCGGGCTCTAGCCCAAGTTATCCCGAGCATGGCCCAAGAAACAAACCTACTTGGCCCATAATGCTTAATGAAAGCAGGCTCAAAGGAAGTATAAATACCCGTCTCCAAGTGTGGAGAGGGTGTTGGTTCTTATTTGTTTTTCACACATTTGCTTGAATTAACCATCTCTTTTTTCTCTCTCTTATTTCTCTTTCTAGTTCTTCCTCTTCTTTTTTTCTCATCTTCTTATCTTTATTTCTTGGTTTGATTATGTAAGTGAAGTATGAGAAAACGGCATATCACATCATCAATGACATGAAACCTTTAATTAAACACCTTCACATCTTTGGTTGCACCTGTTACTTAACTAGAGATGGTGAAAATCTTGACAAGATGAAAGAAAAAGGGGATCCGTACATTCTGGTGGGATACTCCACTCAGTCTAAGGGATATCGAGTTTATAACAAGAGAAGCTGGTTGATAGTTGAATCCATACATCTTAGATTTGATGAGATCAAGGAGATGTTGGAGACGTCTGTTGATAATAACACTTCAGGCCTCGTTCCCCAACGATAAAAGGCGTCAGACTATGACAACTCTGACCCCGCACCATAACTACAAAATGTTTCTCCTTCAGCAGATACAACAGCTCCGTCACAACAAGAGTTAGGTCTTCTTTTCGGTCCTTTGTACGATGAATTTTTCAATGCAGATACTTTAAGTGTCAACAAGTCTTCTTCTCCCATCGACAATTCTAAACAACAAGACACACCACCTACAAAGAATATTCAATCTCCAACAGAAAAACTCCAACAAATATTAATGCTAACGAAAACAACGATAATCAAGCAGTAAATACACAGGTTCAACAAGATGAATTTACCAATCCTTTCTGTACACCGGTACGAGAAGTTGCTGAGTCTTCCTCACGCAATATTAACAATTCAAATATGCATACCTTCTATCAACCACACGATTCTGAATACCAAGGGACAAAAGATCACCCGCTAGAACAAGTTCGTGGAAATCCATCCAAGCCAGTGCAAACAAGATGACAACTTGTAACAGATTCTGAAACGTGTATGTTCGCACTCACCTTGAATACTGCTGAACAGAAAAACATTAAGGAGGTAATGGCTGATTCTGCATGGATAGAGGCAATGTAGGAAGAGCTTCATCAGTTCGATAGACTACAAGTCTGGGAACTCGTCGACAAACCCTTTGGCAAGACTGTTATAAAGCTAAAGTGGTTATGGAAGAACAAAAAGGATGAAGATCAAACTGTAATTCGCAACAAGGCACGACTTGTAGCTAAGGGATATGCTCAGGAAGAGGGTACTGAATTCGAGGAATCATTTGCTCCAGTTGCTCGCTTGGAAGCTGTTCGGATTTTCGTCGCCTATGCTGCACACAAGTCTTTTCCAATTTATCAGATGGACGTGAAAACGAAATTTCTCAATGGTCCACTGAAAGAGGAGGTTTATGTTGCACAACCAGATGGGTTCGTTGATCTTGATCATCCAGAAAAGGTTTACCGACTAAGGAAAGCTTTATATGGATTAAAGCAAGCTCCGAGAGCCTAGTATGATGAACTCTCAAATTTCCTGATGTTCAAAGGTTTTACTAAAGGTACCATTGACCCTACTCTATTATGATAAGATATAGGGAGGACATTCTACTTGTGCAAATTTACATCAATGACATTATTTTTGGGTCTACAAACCCTAAATTTTCTAAAAGATTTGAAAAATTAATGCACAGTAGATTTGAGATGTCCTTAATGGGGGAAATGAAATTCTTTTTAGGACTTCAGATCCTCCAATCCCCAAGAGGTATCTTTATCAATCAGGCCTAGTATGCTTTAAAAATTGTTTAAAAACATGGTATGGAAAAATATGATACCGTTGGTACACCAATGGCTACCAAACCTAAACTGGATGCAGACTTGAGTGGAAAAATCATAAAACAAACTGACTACCATAGTAAAATCGGGTTACTCATGTATCTGACATCTAGTAGACCAGACATAGTGCAAGCAGTATGTTATTATGCACGTTATCAAGCACGACCAACTGAAAAACACCTCAAAAAGGTTAAAAGGATCTTTCGATACTTAAGGGGTGACATTAACATGGGACTCTGGTATCCGAAGGATTCTGGCTTTGAACTTTTCAGATGCCGACCATGTCGGATGTCTTGATACTCGCAAAAGCACTTCTGGAGGAATACAATTCCTAGGTGATAAGTTAGTCAGCTGGATGTCAAAGAAGCAGGATTGCACTACAATGTCATCAGCAGAAGCGGAGTACATGGCGTTATATGCAAGTTGTGCTTAAGTAATGTGGATGAGGACACAGCTTAAGGATTATGGCTTTAACTATAACAAAATACCGTTGTATTGTGACTCTCAGTCAGCCATAGCAATCTCATACAACCCCGTGCAGCACTCCCGTACTAAGCACATCCATATTTGATATCATTTTATTAAGGAACAAGTTGAAAACAGTATAATTGAATTGTATTTTATCAGAACTGAATACCAGTTAGCTGATATGTTTACTAAAGCCTTACCCGAAGATAGGTTTCAGTGTCTTGTCAAACGAATCGGCATGAGATGTTTGACTCCAGCAGAACTGGAGGTTTTGACAAATGAATTTGCTTGATATATTCTTCAAACATCGACTTATAAATATTTTTAAGAAAAGAAAAATACAAAAATATAAAACCTATAAAACCAAATACAAAAATATAAAATTTCAAAAAGAAAATACAAAATCAAAAAAATCAAAAAAATTCCAAAAAGAATCTTCTCGACATGTCTCTTGGAATCGATAACATTTACGTACCTAGAAATGTTGATTAACATCGACACGGGCGTGTAAATGAAGTTCGAGCAAGAGTTCAAATGCTTTCAAAACATGTCATTTCTATTTTTCTTTATGACTTGTAATTGCTCTCAGATTGCAACTCGGACCCGAACGACAAAGGAGAGTGTACGTTTCAGTGCGCTTATCCTTAGCGTTAGAAGAGAAGTCTTCTAACATGATGTTTTTCAAAATGTTGAACATAATTTTTCAAGAATTTCTCAATGACAATTCAAAATCTTTCAAAATTGTGTGTTCAACACTCCATCCCTCATAAAGTTTTACAAGACAATTCTTCTACATTTGGTGTCATTTTCAAAATGAGTCAATGTTTGAGGGGGAGTTTTTTGAAAAACAAAGTTTTAATGATTTTGGATACATCATCTCACGATAATTATTATGTATTCAAAACATTATTAAAATTTATAACAAATCATGAATAATAATGACAACTCAATAGATTGTATGTTATAAGATGATCTAGTGTTTGAGCATAATTTTTTAAGAATTCTTCAATGACAATTCATAATCTTTCAAAATTGTGTGCTCGACACTAGCTCAACCTCAATTTTATATTCATTTTACAACTTGGTATCATTTTTTTGTGTCAAACATATGTAAAATTGAGGGGGAGCAAGAAGAACAGTTCCATATAATTCATGCTGAAACAGTTTTCTCCACAGGATTTTCATGATAAATTTTAATCACATGGTATTTCAAAGACTAAATGAATTAGTACTTAAAATAAGGGGAAAATGTAATTAAAATGTGATCTTGAAAATAATAAGTGATCTAAACGACTCATAGTGCTTCATACACTTCGGAAAAGGTTTTATGGTTAGGATCTCATACCCAACAACATCTTAATTTCACAACGATTTTGAAGTCATAAGGTGGTTAGGTTAGGTATTAGTCATATGATCCAACCAGAACCGAAGGGATCTACCCAAGGACACCCCATAGTTAGAAATAGCAGTCCTTAGGTATGATTGGAGATGAATGAGAATAAGGGAATAATGCCGACTAAGATTGAGCTAACACTAGAACAATCATAACAAGGTGTGAGTAATGACGTCTTAGTAAGCATTGAAGGGGTTAAAGAATTAAGAAGAAATGTATGGATAAAGGGTGAAAAGAAAGAAGCCCTCCACAAACATTTAGGTAGAAACCGGGTCAATACATAATCTATCGGTTTTCAAAAATTTGAATTCTGATATTGAAGAATGACATCATGGACCCAGTAATGCAATACACAACCCTTCTCAGCCATTCGAGTTTCTCTCAATAGAAACTTGTCTCATTTGTCACAAAGATACACACGACTTTTATTGACTTTCTCACTCCGAGTTAGTTGATATTAAATAGGTGGCAGTCTGCTCCAGCCTCCGATTACTAAAACCAAAACGCACTAATCGAGTCTAGAGCCAAGAGATCAATAAAATAAATCTTATTAGGACGCATTCCATTACAAACACTTGTTGAACATCATCAAGTTCACAAGCTGTTAACAAGAGTCCTACACATTATCCTTGTGAGTTTGCCAGAACATCTGAGTGATACTTAAGTATTCACAGTGAAGATGGAAATCCTGCTTGAGCCAACATCAAACAAGCTCTTGGTAGGTGACTTACGAGATTCTATATGAATCAATCTTGTGTCAACTGTATATTGATTTGGTCCAGTAAATGAATTGACGACTCAATCAGAAAGATAGTAACTATCTGATTCACTTATATCGTGTTGTCTACTTTGAGACGTTCTTGTATTGAGAACAAGCAAGCATGATGAATCTAATACATCTATATTAGAAGATCCTAAGCTTTGAGCTGGAAACCCTATCAAGGAGGTTCTTCCAAATTAAACCTACCTGATCACAGGTATAGTATTTATATTGTAAAATGGTCCTCACGGGACCAGAGGTTAATGCAACCGAATCTCGACGAATGACAAAGCCATATTCGTCCATATCTGCTTTTTATCACTAACATTTAATGCAGGTACAAACGACGGTGTTGCAGCCTCATTCCAACAGAGTCCGATTCATTACCACATGCTCATGCTTAAACTACAAAGACATACTATAAGCATCAAGATTCAAGAATCAAGAAAGCTCAAGAATTAAAGACAAAGACTTCCGCAACTCTGATATTAAAGATAAATCCTCAAAAACTAAGCTTCGGGGAAGATTATTAGAGAGCTTTCAATAAGATGCAAAGTATGAGCATGTTGGTCAAGACACAAGATCGCAAGGTGGCAAAGACGATCAAGAAAAACAAGGAAAAGATTTAGAGATCTCAAAATCAAAGACGAAGTCGAAAGATAGTGACAAAGGCTCAAGATCAAAGATCACAGATCACACAGCATGAAGGGACAAGCCTACAACATAATAAAGACCAAAGATTCAAGAACTCAACAACAAAGCAATCTCAACAAGTCTAAGGAAGCAAGATTCAAGATCTCGCCTCAGGAATTCGAAGACCACACATTAGGGGAGATTGTTAGCCTCAAATATGTATATGAACATAGAAGCTCAGAATCTGCAGGATACCCCCTTAAGGAAACCTCGCTTCGGGGGAGATTGTTAGCCTCAAAATATTAAGTCGAACAAGGAAGCTCGGCTACAAATCATAAAAGCACGGCTTTATTTAATATATGTTGTAATATGCTAGTTACGGGTATCAGGCTCGTTATTTAATCTAATATTTTATGCGTTGCGGGCTTAAGCCCAAGTTATCCTGAGCCCGGCCCAAGAAACAAACCTACTCGGCCCATAAGGCTTAATGAAAGCCGGCCCATAGGAAGTATAAATACCCTTCTTCAAGTGTGGAGAGGGTGTTGGTTCTCATTTGTTTTTCACACATTTTCTTGAATTAACCATCTTTTTTTCTCTCTACTTTCTCTCTCTAAACTTCTCTCTACTCTTCTTTATTTTCTCTTATCTTATTTTCTTAGTGTTCAACAAATGATGAAGTGAAGTGATTATTTGTTCCCAACAAAATTTATATTTAAAACACATAACATGATAGTTATAACATGTAAAAGTGGCTCTGAAACCACTGATGAAAAACATAGATATAATTTAAATTTTATTTAAAATTTAAATAGACATTTAATCAGTATTACAATGTAAGCAATTAGATTACCAAGACATTTTCCATGTCAGTGATTCAATTACATGTATACGACTAATAAAAAATAAACTACATAATAACCATTATATGTGTATCTTATGTTTTGGCGGGAGATCAATTATAAAACAAGAAGATTAATAGTATGCTCTTATCCATGGATATTCCACACTAACACTCCAGCAACTTCAGTAGGATGCTAGTACTTGGTCAGGAACTCCACAACAATGATTAATGAAAAATTAACAAACACAAGCATGTGTTTGTGTGGTGTGTGAGGTTCGCCCGAAGAGAGAAAATGAGGGGGGATTCTACCAAAAAGTGAAGTGGTAAAGCCTTAATTCATACTTAGGTATTTATAATTATCTTAAAAGATATCTCTAATTCATATAAAAGAGTTACTTTGTAATTATAAAAATATAATTAGCATGCTCCCTCCATGCTAAAATAATAGTCCATTGTTGACTTTTTAGGTCTTTTTCTTTCAACTTTGACTTTAAATATTTTTGTTTGTGTTATATAATACTTAATGTAAAATATACCAATAATTAGTTTTTAAATGTATTTTCATCAAGTGTTATATAATACAAACAAAAATATTTAAGGTCAAAATTGAAAAAGAAAGACTTAAAAAGTTAATAAAAGACTATTATTTTAGGACGAATTAAGTAATAAAAAGATATGATCTTATATAATAAGATAATTACATTTTCCTCTAAGTAATAGATCAAGCACAAAGCCCATACACCCCTCCTAGGGGGCCTACGAACCAAGTGGCCCAAATAAGCTTGCAGTTGTTTGATTTAGGCCCATTGCTTATTTAAATAGTTCAACTGATTAAGTCTAATGCTAATTTTGTCTTATTTGATCATTTATGCATTTACAGTATATGATTAAACTGAAGTCTCATGTTATTGAGTGTGACCTCATAGTCTTATATATAACTAATATTATTTAATTATGTTATATCTAGCACATAATCTTACAATTTTACCTTACTTGTGTTCTAAATCTAGACTAACAGTTTGAGTTTAACTGTGTGGGGATATAATGTTTCTGAAATGGTTTTGCTTTTGTTGATTTGGAGAGGGTTTAAGTGTTTGAATATTGATTTTGTTCCAATTTTTTTTATGAATTTTATGTTTTTGGTTAAAGTATAACTAAATTTACTATAATTGAATGAGACGTGGTTATATATGGTCTACAGAATCAAAATATATTGAAGATGCAGTGTAAATCTAATGTTGGTTTTTTTTTCTTTATTTGTGTGTAAAAGGTAAAAACAAAAGGAAAAAGTAAAATGAGAAGTCGAAGATGAAGGTGTTGATGATAGTATTAGAAATTATTGGTGATGTATGGTAAAGTTAAATTTTTTGGAAACCTTCTGGTAAATTTTATTACTAAAAAAATGATTCTAACAACTGATGTAGGTGAATCACATATATCAGCCTGTTACATAGGCAAACTATTTCTATAAGGAAGGTACAATATTGACTAGATTACAAATGAGTCAACTAAACATAAAAAATAATCTATTTCTTCTTTTGACCATGGACGTTAATATCGAAATTATCACATATAGTTTTCATGTTTTTAGGAATTTTCTAACCCTCATACATATCATCATCATATGGGTCGTATTCATCATCTACTGATGTTTCCCTCCATTGCTCTCACAAGCTTTTCGGGCCATATCCAACTCCCTTTGAAGCCAAAAAGTTTGCAGTTTCATTCTGAACAGATTCAACCTCATCATCGCGATCCGAATTAACCGGATAATCAACCTTCTCTAGAGGTTTCTTATCATCATCCACCTATACAAGTTTACCATCCAGAATCTGTTTTTCTAAATCATTAATCTTTTATAATAGATGGGTATAACTTTGTCCCTCCGCTTGCGTAGCCGAAGTAGTAGCCTTACTACCCTTTGCTACTTCCTCATTAATCGAATTATCAACATTTAAAGCTTCAAACGAGTTACTAAGAAAAAAAACTACCTTTATTGCTTGGTGACTCTTTATTGTAACCTAATGTCGAAGCCTTATTCGTACCAACAAAAAGAGTTATCTTTGGAGAGTTACTCGTTCCTTCAGTCGATTGCTTAACTTTAAGGCGATACTGAGTTTTTGGCTTTATCGAAACCGATTTAAGGTTTTTGGTGCATCCATTATTACTACTTGATTTTTACTTTTTCACTTAAATAAAATCTTCATCATTAGCCTCCGATGACTGACCCTTGCCTTTATCCATCCTATTCACCTCTCATTTAGAAGCTTTTGGGCAATCATCAATTGAGTGACCAAATAACAAGCATATACTACAACGGGTTAGTTTCCACTCATATTCAATACGAAAAGTTTCTTTTATATATCCAGTTCCTTCGAGGTTAGGAACAACCATCACTAGATTATTACTAAAATCACTACAAGCATTAATCTCAATCAATACTCTTGCATAGCGGCTCTGCCCCCATGATTCCAAACACATGAGGTTTGTATATGAGTCTAACATCATTGTGGTATCTATTTTTGTAGCAATCAAGCTTAATCTATCCGATGTGTAAGCAACCAACACGACATCATAGAATTTCACCCAAACTGGGACAAGAGATAATTCTTCTTTAAGAATGCTCACGGAGGGGGACCATTTATTAAGAAAAATTGAGATTCCACGAATCATCCATGGACCATCACGAATCACCAAATCAACACCCTCTAAAGATGAGAACTTAAAGAAGAAGAAATCTTTCACCATCGTTACTTTCGTTAACCCGTATATCTCCCAATTGTTACACACAAACCATTTCACAACGGAAAATGCAAGCCTTTTGCCAATAAAGTAACCATAAAGTGAATTTTTCATTTTATCATTTACCTCATGAATCGAAGCCAATGGTAACCAAACGTCATAATCAGCGTCATTAGGCACATTTGCTGCCATTTTTCGAAGATTAACCTTATTCGAAACTGAAGGGTTGAGTTTATTAGCATGAGAAATCAACTAAGCCCCCTTTTGAACATCACTCGGACCAATATTACCCAGCCTCGTATTTTTCACGTTAGGTATACCAGCAGTAAATGTTTGTGAAGCAGTAGCCGATCCAGTAACCTTATTTAGATCAGCAGAGGAGGTATTCGGCTTGGCAGAATGATAAGCAATAAGGATACTCGAGGTAGTAGTAGGATTAACAGTCGGAATAGCAGCATCAACAGCCACATGCGAATCCTTATCATCATTTTTTCTTCTTAGGATTAGAAGCGTTACCCATCAATTTTTCCTTACTAGCCTCAGTCTATGTCAAGTCATTAGTCAACACAGTAGTAACCATTTCCTCAATATTCAAGCTAGACAATTGATTCGAACCAGCAACTTCATTCAAACTAGAAGGCGTTACTTTAGCAATTGACTCAATATCCGCATTGGTCACATTTTTATCCCCACCAAACGCCCCCACACTAGTAGTAACATCATAAGTTATAACCTTCTCAGACGCCAATTCACTCAATGAAAGAAACGCAATCCCTGAAAACATGTTAGCTTCACTCGAACCATCTTTTTTCTTTTTCTTCTTTTTCCCTCCTCCTCCCGAATCCAAAAACCCAAATTTCATCTTCAAATCATGCAGAAACAACAATCAAACCCACGTCTAATATCCAAAAACAATCAAACCAGAAAGCACAATGATATTAGAACACGACGTACAAAACCCTAATGCTAGGGTTTGTAGATCGTTCACAGCACCACATCGAAACAACATGATACGATAAAGAAAAAACGATAAAAAAACAAACCTTAAATGGTTAAGGGATCCCAGCAAGAACAAATCGGAGAAGAACAAACCCTAAATCGTTAATAATACAAAACCTAAATCGGAAACAGAGAACCAATTAGATCTATAAAAACGAATCGTGTCTATGAATTAAGGGAGTTAAAACATAGGTATGATCATTCCAACAGATGAATTAAGATCACTAAATCGTTTAGGATAAGAGGAGTGTTATGCGATTAGGGTTTTTCTTTTTTCTCTACAGTCGACAGAGAGGTTTTTCGTATGGTATAGTTAAATTAGGGAAACCATGGTTATTTTACTTCGAGTAAGGGTGTAATATGCTATACTTTTACTATTATATGGATGATACTTGCAAATCATACAAACCATAATGATGAAACTCCAATAGTATCGATAAAATGATGAAACTCCAATAGTATCGATAAGAAATGATTAGTGCACATGGAAATTTTTTGGAGTATAATTGTAATTTGGCAACATGTTGAATACCACAATTTCTGTCAGATATTAGAACACGACGTACAAAACCCTAATGCTAGGGTTTGTAGATCGTTCACAGCACCACATCGAAAAACATGATACAATAAAGAAAAAACGATAAAAAACAAACCCTAAATCGTTAAGGGATCCCAACAAGAACAAATCGAAGAAGAACAAACCCTAAATCATTAATAATACAAAACCTAAATCGGAAACAGAGAACCAATTAGATATATAAAAACGAATTGTGTCTATGAATTAAGGGAGTTAAAACATAGGTATGATCGTTCCAACAGATGAATTAAGATCACTAAATCGTTTAGGATAAGAGGAGTGTTATGCGATTAGGGTTTTTCTTTTTTCTCTACAGTCGACAGAGAGGTTTTTCGTATGGTATAGTTAAATTAGGGAAACCATGGTTATTTTACGTCGAGTAAGGGTGTAATATGCTATACTTTTACTATTATATGGATGATACTTGCAAATCATACAAACCATAATGATGAAACTCCAATAGTATCGATAAGAAATGATTAGTGCACATGGAAATTTTTTGGAGTATAATTGTAATTTGGCAACATGTTGAATACCCCAATTATGTCATTCAAGCATGCACGGCTAAAAAGAAATAGAAAGTTATCTCAATATTGCCAAAAAAAAGTACGATGATGTCGAGGCATGTACGTTATCAAATGAGTTTTTAGGCGAGTGCCTAATCGGATTAAAATTTTAATCGATGCATCAAAGATCTTGATATCGTCATACATGATTATGTGCCTAACGATAGGCTTTAGACTCGGGCGCTCAGCCCTTGCATGTATGCGATGCATCAGTAATAGAAAACTCATTGCATGTAGACTACTACTATAAATCACGTTTTAGATCTACATTATTAAAAGGCCAATGGAATTATGTCCGGAGTTTAACCCTGAAACGTGACTAAATGTTCCTGTAAGTAACAAACGTTCATTGCATTTAAATCTTTTGGGAAGGGTAAATCGGCACTTAAAAAAATACACGTGCGGGGTCTAATTTCCCTTACGGTTTAAACATTTGAGGAGATCTACATAATCAAAAAATATTTTAAAACTATATGAACTCCGGCTCATATTATTTGTTCGCTCAGAAAGTAGATCACAGGCGTATGATCAAGTTGTGCAATAATTAAAAGACGAAAAACAAATCTATATCACCCAAAAAGTTATACAACGTTCATAATTCTTACATTTGTTATATATACTTTCCGACCAATAGAGCATAACTAAACACTCTAGCTAATCAACATTTGAACTGATTAATTACTGATCATCAGCCCACTAGCTAGAGTCACGTACTTGAGCAGGGAAGAAATATATGTTTTGAAGATAATAGATACTCCGTATTAATTAGTTCTTGTTTTATCCTGTAATTTGCTATTAGATGAACAAATTCACACGTTGCATGTTTATCTACTTCTACAGATACTCGAGCTGATCGAACATAAATTTTCTTATAAAAGACTCCGGAAGAGATCAAATATTATGCATGTATGTGCGTAGATGAATACTTTATAATGAATTTATGTACTCGTAACTTTTGATTTGCTTTTATGAGCATATTTTGATCTTCAGTTAACACTTTGGAAATCCAATAAATAAAGAGAGTTGATGCACACGTATTGAATACATTAATCAGTGTATATGCTGTCTTTTAGAGTAAATCAAGACTTTTTTTGGATACAATATGGAAATAATATGATTTGCTCAAGAATTCTCTTCAAAAGAATTAAAAATAAAGCAATGCTACATCCACTCCCAACTCACATAAAAACTTTCACATGTTGATGTGGCATGTAACTTGCACCAATCACATTCTATCAAATTTTCTCTTTCTTTTTTCAACTACCTATATTTGTTTGACACATATACGTATGGAATTTGTATGTGTAAAATGGGTGTGAATCTAACATTTCTCTTAAGAATAAGATCTCTTTCGATATGATTCTCTAATCTATCTACTTTCTTTTAACCATTGATTAATTAAAATGATTAAATCTACCAATTAAAATCTAGTGGAAATGAATTTGGTCAACTTCAAGAATTTCTGTAAAAGCATTTCTTGGATATGATTTGGACTTAATTATAGGCTAGTGTTATTTCTGAATATAATATACACAAACAAAAAGTATCTTTTTCTCTGTATCTATGATATTGTAAGTTATTGTATTATAAATGGATTGAATAATCAACACTACTATCACATTAGCATGAGTACTAGTTGAGTAGCATGTATTTGTTGGTGCGACTTACAATTTAAGATAAACTAATGATTACTATTAAAATGGTTTTAACAAACTAATTAATAGTTGTAATGCACGTAATTTATCGTGTAAAACATCTCAGTACACAACATTTAGCGTCGAATTTGCGTTTCAGCGACGATTACGTGGGTCCAACACAAATTCTCAGTCAAAGTTCTCAAAACAATCTTACTTTTTGGCGAGCACATGTCCTCGTCAATACTTTTTTTAAATTAATTTATTTCGTTAACTAATTACTTAATTATATTACTAATTCAATTATTTATCAGTGTAATATAAATTGGGCCCATCATGACTATTGGCGAGGACATGTCCTCGACAATACCAGCAAGATTATTGGCGAGGACACGTCCTCAACAATACCACCACGACTATTGGTGACGACCTATCTTTCCAGAAAAAAATTACCATAACCGAGAACCTATAATTACCCATAACAAACATACAAATTCGCTAAAACATCTAGTCAATAACAAAGTTGCTAAAACATTATTCAATAACAAAATCGCCAAAATGGTTCAAAAACAAAGTCACTAAATATCCACAACCATAACAAATATGCATAAGCACAAACACATAAACATATCCATACAACCATCCATAACCATAACCACATAACAATTATCCCTACGCCTTGTCACCATCATCATCACTGTTTCCATCTTTCTTGCTCGAGGGAGGAATCATAGTCGATAAGTCGGACAAACCTGGTTGAGAGCTCAAGACAACGCCGTTTGATTGAGTTGTCTTTGTGTTCTTTCGGCCTCTCATCTAGCTTACATAGTTTTATTGTGTTGCCTCGTAGCTTGTTGCCTAAACAACTCATCACTTCTTATTGGAGTATGATGGTGGACCTTGGGATTGTGAACCAAAGCATGAGCTCGAGTCAACGACAACTACCTTTCATTTTATTCTCGTCCTCACCAAAAGTAAAACCATGTCACGAGTTTCATTGAATTACTAACTAAGTTGTTAGTTCTAACACATAATTAAGTGGTCAACATTTTGGTGAACCTTTTGCCGAGGACATGTCCTCTCCGAAAGATTGACGTGACATATAAGAGGGAAATGAATAAACTATGCAAAAACGTCAAAATAGTTAACGAAAGTTCACTTTTTGGCGAGGACATGTGATCGTCAATACATTCGGTCAAAATTTATTGCTTTTTTGACAAAGCCAAAGTCAAAACCGCGCTTTTTGGTCGTTTAATGACTTTTGGCGAGGACATCGTGTCTTCGTCAATGTCTTCCTCTCTAGTTCTTACGATTCTTGTAGTGTCATATGATATTGTGCTTAGATTTAATTTGCATTATACCGTATATAGCCAATGGCTATTGTGTTGAGATTTGTAGACCGAAATGGGTATATCAAAGAAAGGATTATGGACTTGGTCTATGTCAAAGATACGAATGCACTGACTTAAAAAATGTGATATTATCTTCTTTATCTCATCTTAAACATAATGTTCATGATATTCGAGGTCAAGGCTATGACGGAGCTAGTAATATGCGCGGAGAATGAAATGGGCTATAACAAACGTCCTTTTTCTTATTATGTACATTGTTTCGCTCATCAATTGCAACTATCTCTTGTTGTGGCATCGGAAAATGTTTATGAAGTGCATACATTTTTAATCATTTAAACTTCGTTGTTAGTGTCATAGGTTTTTCAACTAAGCGTAATGATATGTTACAAGATTATCAACTTGCTGAAATTTCACATCTAGCTAAAATAGGAAAACTTGAGGGTGGAAGAGGAGCTAATCAAATGCAAAACATACAAAGGCCTGGAGATACATCATGGAGTTCACACTTCAAATACATTTGTAGTTAGTTGAGATTATTTGGTCCCACTCGTGTTGTATTAAATAACATTTGTCTCGGACGATTTACTGGTCCTAAAAAAGGTGATGCTAAATATGCTCATACACACTTATTATCATTTAATTTTATTCTTGTTTGGCATCTTATGAAGAAAACACTAAAGATTACAAACAAGCTTTGCAAATGTTTGCAAAATAAGTCTCAACTACAAAGACATTAATTCAAAAACTAAGAGATGATGGGTGACAATCACTTCTAGATCAAGTTATTTTGTTTTTGTGATAAATATAACATCTCGGTTCCTGATATGAGCCCAACTTATAGAGATATAATTTAGTCTCGTCATAAGAAAGACGATGTGACTGTGGAGTATCATTATCGAGTTGATGTGTTCATTGTTGCTATTAATATTGAGTAGCAGGAGTTGAATAACAGATTTAGTGAATCTGTTTCGGAGCTTTTTCGTGTTAGTGTTACACAAAGAACTCTTTCAATGCTAATGACATATGTAAACTAATTACAAAATACTATCCTTTAGATTTTACCAAATAAGAGAGAATTAAGTTCAAACATGAGTTGCAACATTATGAGCTACATAGTGATCCTGAATTGAAGAATGGTGGTTCACTTTCAGTGTTGTGTAGAGGATTGGAGAAAACTAAGAAGTCGGAAATGTATCCTCTTAATGATAGATTAATTTGTCTTATATTAACTCTCCTTTTTTCAGCTGCAACATTTGAAAGAGCTTTTTTAAAGATGAAACTTGTGAAAACAAGATTTCGTAGTACCATGATGATGACTTCCTTAAGAGTAGTTTAATTCTTATCATTCAAAGGGAGATTGTTGGTACCCTTTGTAATGAGAAAATAATAGTTGATTTTTACTCCCAATCACAACGATATGTGTCCAGATGATGAAGAAGCAAAAAGTACAATTTCTTGTTGCTCTTAAAATGATTATTTTTTTATCATTAGCATAGAATTTATTCTTTTATATATTGGTTGCTTCGCGTCACTTGCATGTAAGCTAATGACAAAGGATTGAAGCTCAAGTGCTCAAGGTCATTAAAAGTCTTATTTAATTCATAATAAAGGGTTGTAGCTGAAGTGTTCAAGGTCATTAGAATTCATATGTTGATTGATTATGTCTCTTGTACGGGTTACTTTATTTTAAGGATACGCATTTTTTAATTTTATTATCTATTTGGGTAATTCATCTATTTTTCTACGTTATCATGCTTGGATGTATCTATTCGGACTATTTCTTGAGTAATACAATAAAATTGGCCCCTTAACTTGAAATCCTGACTTTGCCTCTAATTACACGGTGTTTGATTTTAATGGAAATATAGCAAACTAGCACGGAGCTACAACATTACAAAGTGATTAGGCAAACATACATGTGGGAACTCGGTTATAAATCCAATCTATCTAATTATGATTAAGTTCCTTCATTATGTGGGTGATCCCAGAGCGCGTAAGCAATTTGTTTATTCACAAGACATGTCTCTACTAGGATGCTGTAACTTCAAGCAATCAAAAAAGTATGCTAGTAGTAACAATCTAAACACATCTACTATACAATAATGTTGCTTAACTTGGTCAGGCTCATGAGGAAGAGCAAGCCAAGAGGAGTAGGGTAGTAGAGTGAACAAGAAAAGTATTTTGTGACATCCCTACATCCACTGTTGAGTGTATTATTATATGGTGTGTCAAGTCAAGAAATCTCATATTTTTCTTCTACTTTAGATCTATTACCTTTGTTCTTTTGGCTTCATTCCCTTCTCCCATCCACTAAATACCCTTTGGTTCCCCTCCTCTCTCTCCTCTCTTTTACCTTTTGCAAGCTACAGAAGCTACTTATCTATTTGCAGGTCTGTCCTCTTTTCTCCCCTCTAATTAGGGTTTCCTAAATGTTTCTTTATTGAGCTTGAAGTTTCATATGTTTTCTTTTCAAGCACATGTGCACATATATAAACTTTTGATTAATCAAAGAGCTAGCTAGCTCTTATGAAACACAAGAGCAAAAAAAAGTGTTTTTCTTTTTTGATCTTTATGTGATCTTGAGTTGAAAGAGACATAGTTAAGTTAGCCACTAAATCAATAAAGTTTGTAAGCTCATGAGCTCTTTTTGTTTGTTTCTTTTTGGGTAATTCTGTTTTTGTGTCTTTACTTCGCTTGTAAAGTTGTGAAATGAGGCTGATCTGGCTAGCTAGGGTTTACTCTCCTTCAATTTCATGAGGAATTATGCTTATATCATGCCATTAATAAGTTCAACCAATGAAGCATTATTATATATCAAGATTTTTAAAAGCATACGGATCCCATTTCTTAAACAAGACTCCAACTTGAAAGTCAGAGATATAGAAGTTTTTAAATCTTCCTTATGTCAACTTATGATGCTAATTATTATGAGCTCAACCAATCGATACTTGAATCTAATTATCCAAAAACTAATTCTCTCATATATGTATTTTTTAACGTATTTTTTAGTTAAACTAGCAAGACGGTATAAATTTATACAAGTATACAAAGAAAACATACAAGTCGATCTAGGATCGCATGTCCGGCCAACTAATCCTAACCGGATTTGATTGTCTAGAGATTGTGTTTTCATTGATTATCTTATACATGTAAAGTGATCACTAGAAAGTTTTCTTTTGAACGACAATTTATTATAACAACTAGCAATTAGCTAATGGTCACACAAGATTCATAACTTTGTAGGAAGTTATTGGAAAGTTTATTGTCTCATTTATATTTAGGCTTGTTTTGTGTGTTTGTAAATGCATATATGGATTTTGGCACTTACAACTTTACAAGTACGCATGTGTGTATGTGTATGATCATTTACATATATAGATCAAAGAGTGAGTAAGAGAGAGAAAGAAAGAGATAGATTGGGGTTTTTTATTTGAGTATTTCTGTAAAGATTGTACACAGCTTGAATTCATCAGTTTTTTTGTGTCTCCTAGATGAAAACATATCCTGCAAGCAACCCAACTGATTGATTATCCAAATTGTCATATGTATATGTGTATGCACATATATATGCACACACAACACATTACTGACCAAGGACAACCTTCATTGAGCTTAAATTATATTATGATTTTACTGAAGGTTTAATTAGTGTCTATATGATAAGCCAATCATAGATTAAAACTCAAAGGTGCTTTTGTGGAAAATATTGATTAGTTTGTTATGTAATTCTAGTCAAGTCCATGGTAGGAATTTACTTTCGTTTAAGTGATCATGTCGAGTAAGGATCTTAATAATGTATCCCGTATCTGGTTAACTTGTAGAGTTTCACTTGATATAATTTTTTTCACAAAAAAATACACTATTTGGTTTAACTATAATCAAAATTTCTTTTTAATAACTTTCATATATATGTTTATTTTCATATTCAAGATTGGCGTTGGTTGTTTCTTTCCTATTATCTACCAAATTAAATTTTCTCGCAAAAGAAATCTTGGTTAGTTAAAGGTAAATTGGTTTTCAGTAATTCTGTATGAAAGAAAATTTTGATAAATAAAAAAAATAGCCATTTGGCACTCATGAAGAATCAAAATACAAATCAACTTTATTCTCACGGAAAAGCTTAAGTACAATGAGCAAAAGTGTCAAGATCAATTGGTTTGATGTTAGAACCAACATATAACTTATAAGTATGTTTGCATATATATTGCATTGTATTGTCTATATATAATAAGATACATAGCATATATTATTTACAAAGTAGATTCTTGGTTGCAGGTTAAAAGTAGAAGAAGGGAGATAATGTCTTCATCTGCAAGCTCCTACAACTCTCCATGTGCTGCCTGCAAGTTCTTGAGGAGAAAATGCATGCCTGGTTGCATCTTTGCACCATATTTCCCGCCCGAAGAACCACAGAAATTTGCAAACGTGCACAAAATCTTCGGTGCTAGCAACGTCACTAAGCTTCTGAATGACCTTCTCCCTCACCAAAGAGAAGATGCAGTGAATTCCCTTGCATATGAAGCCGAGGCTCGTGTTAGGGATCCTGTTTATGGTTGCGTTGGGGCCATTTCTTTCCTTCAAAGACAAGTTGATCGCCTTCAAAAGGAGCTTGATGCTGCCAATGCTGATTTAATTCGATACGCATGTAATGAGATCCCTTCAGGGTTGCCTGCAGTGCCTCATATGAGCTCAATGCAGCCAATAACTCCGCGACAAAGAACCATTGATCATTACTCTACTAGAAGGAGTGGAACCATTGATGGTGGTGGAGGATATCACACCCAATCGCCACCTTCTTTTCCTTACCCTTACGCAAATCATTTTCAATGGAATGCGTCTAGTTCCAGTGGAAATTTAGGTGGTGGTGGTGGAGGAGGAGGAGGACAAGGTAACATATAAATATCTGTTAATCTTTATGAAGGTCACATGCAAGTTATAAAACCATCATTTGGACTTGTATTTTACATATATAAATTTGATATATGCGTTATATTGTGGTTTACTAGCTAGAGTATATTTTATGGCTACCTAAGCTATGATGTAGTACTCCGTATGTGTATATTATTACTAGTATACAACTCATCACATGCGAGTCATCTAGCTAGCTAGACCACCAATTGCTACTCCTCCCACGTAATCATAACTCCCTATATATTACTTTGGTGATTTTTAGCTTCAAGAAACTTGGGATCATTTCTTATATTAATGCTAGCAATCTTCTCATATAGAGTTGAGTCTTTTGATATCATCATTACCTATAGGCGTTGCAAGAAGCTAGGAACAATAAAGAATTTACTTGTGCGATAGAGCGTCACATGGGATTACTAAACCATTGTAGCCTATGTTCTAGCGGCACACGCCCAAACCTAAACTGCAGCCTTTGGTCTAGCTGCATCAAATTATACATGCTCATATAGTATTAATCTCTTAAGGGTTTCAGGGTTCAAAAGACTAGTTACGAGTTTTACATTTACATGGGCTTTCCGTATTAAAATAGTAATATTGATATATCATTACAACAATATCATTAACCATGAAAATCTAAAAACTTAAATCTTATCCAAGTAGTATTTTTTTTTTCAATGGTAGATAATATAATATAGAAGACTAGCAACAACCAAGATCAAGGACTACAAGAGGGTGGTCGGGTGGATATACGTGAACTTGGGTTAGAATTCCATTCTATCTGATTTAAGTTTAGTTGTGACATCTACTAGACATCCAAGTAAATGAATAAAGCTGTATATCGTCTACAATAGTGTGAGTTAGGCTAGCTTCTCGGAGTTGAACATCTTTCTATATATATGGCGCCAAGTTAACCAAAGAATGGTGTGAAGTATAACCTCAAGTTTTTTTTTTTCGAACTATTTCTTTGTCGTTGAGGAATTGAACTTGCACTAGATTCGAGATGTTAAAATGTCTTTTAGATTGGTCATCGCAATGTTTAACAACTAGAAAGCACCTCCCTGCGACGCCTTTACCACTCCACATACATTCCACAAAACAATTGCAATTCGGTTCATTTCAACCTAGCTAGATATGGTATCTATACTTTTACTTTTACCAAAAGTAGAAGATAAATAATTTATAAGTTTAATTAGAGAAGTATTCTCTTGAAGTAGAGGGTCTATGACTGAGTCCTCCATTACCCACTAAGTAATTAATATTCTCATGTTTGAAGCTCATCAGTTTTGTTCTTCATGGACCCCCTTCTCCTTTATTTCAGAATTCTAAAGTTTTCATTAACAAATGTTTAAGCCTATGGTTGCTAAAGTTCGCATGAATATGATTTTGTTATATTCGTCCAAAACTGTAAATAAAGTCAGCAAATATTTAATGTATAAAAGCATGCATCAAAGAGGAAAAGTCCATATGCTGATTCTCAATATGAGATTATATTTGCTTAATGAGGCAAGTTGATGATCACAAAAAGATAAATAAACTATAAACGCAATATGATAGATATGTATGTATGTGTGTGTGATGAATAGAAAAGCAACATAATCGAAACAAACCTTTGGTATAACCACAAGATGTATATATTTCCCGAACAGTGACGGAACCAGAATGGATCCCGAGGTTCCCAGAACACCCATAAATTCTTGTGTCGTGTTGTTAATTCATGTAAAAAATCGTAAATTTAAGAAATGCACATGGTCCTTAAAAATTGTATTTATAGTCATATTTGTAATTCTCTAAATGCACCGGGTCATATATAGTCTTGGATCATTCTCAGCCCCGAAGTCCACAACTCTATAACAAAGGAATAAAGTGGGAACAAACAAAAGATACACGTACAGATCTATTAATGTAATTTTTATGGTGATATTTCTTATTAACTTTCTTCAATGGCAATTTCCGTTAAGGAACAACAAGAAGCTAAAATTGAGCGATTAGAAGATATATGTAGAAGCTAATTTCGGATTAACATTCCAGTCAATTAAGTTATATCAGGGCTTATTTTTTACTTCTATTGTGGTATATATATATCCATAACTGTGACAAGGACCAACTTTAATCTCAAAAAGTGTCTATGTGGTGTGGTTTTGAGTCAAAACAAAATCTACTCGTGGTTGATTTTGTATAAATTTATCTTTTATTGACGCATTTTATTAAGCAAGCAAGAAGCTAGAAAAAGACTACAAATGATTAGAACATGCAAATTTAGGACGAATACTCCAATCAATTATCTTTGTGAGGAGGTTTAACATCTAAACAAATTCTATTTCGGGTATCTCCATATTGTATCAATTAACATTGATTTATAGAACAACAATTAGCCTCTCCAAGAGTATCTTAACGAATGTCGATCAACAATTAACAATAATTTGTGGAACAACAAACTATACTCCATCTCTCCATCTCAACTTAGATATTCAAGTTCTTGTTTTACATTATCTTAAAATAAGTGCTCATTTTCATTTAAAATCACATAAAAAGCTTTTAATAATATAACAATGCTATTCGAGGGGTCAATAATGTGATGCTTTTAAAACTCATGTCATTTTTGATGTAGTTATCTATAATTGGAAGGACACAGTATGTACTAGTATAAGTAAAATGGTCATATTGAATTGCTTGTGAATTAGATTAGGGGAAAAAAACCCTCAGAGAAACATTTTTTATTTGTTTGTCAAGGTTGATATGGTTTCATTGGATCCAAAAAAAAATAATAATAAAGGAAACTGAAGTCCTAGCTATGTCTATATTTCCTCCCATGTAAAAAGTTTCAGCTTTTTCAACCGCCCCCTTCCACCGGGCCCTAGTACCCTACCTTTTTACTCGTACTGGACAACGCATGCAGACAGGCATGAAGATTGGTTCTTTCTTGAAATTCTTAAAATAACAAGTTATAAACAAATTATTTGAGCTAGGGTTACAGCGTAGGTTTTTCCTCAACTGTACGACACCAATAAATCAAACAAGCACTACATCGCTTGTGATTAATTTAAGGGAAAATTCTTAAAAATGTGCAAAATCTAAAGGTGCGAGTTTTTTTTTAAAATAGCTGAGAGCAACTGATCAACTTAAAAAGAAATTGACGCGTGTCTTTTATTATAATATTAAAATATAAAATTTATGATCAACATATTGTACTTATTGACAACCTTTATTATAATATTATAATAAAGAACACATATCAATTTCTTTTTAAGTTGGTCAGTTGCCCTGAGGTATTTTAAATAAAAACTTTTTAATAAAGTAAAGAGGCATTCAATCTTTGATTTTAAACCTTTTGAGAATTTTCCCTTAATTTAAAAGATATGTTTAAATTTGAGACATCATTCACTCATGGATTGTCTATAAACCTCAAAGGGTATATATTATTATAATTGTAATTGTGATTTGTACATTAAATTGTATATGTATTTATACTAATGTCATGGCTTAGAGATTAAGCAACTAACATATAACCTAATGGGTATGACCCATCTATATAATTGGACCGGCCCATCTAATCTAGTTTGGTCTAACACGCTCCCACAAGCTAAGGACGAGCAACAACCTGCAGCTTGGATCTTAGAAAGAGGAATCGAGGAGTTGGTAATGGCTTTGTAAAGATATCTGCAATTTGATCATGTGTAGATATATGTTAAACTCGAAGATCTCCTTAAGCAACCTTTTCTTGAACAAAGTGATAGTCTATTTCCACGTGTTTTGTATGCGCATGAAAGATAGGGTTAACTGACAAGTATGTTGCACCAAGATTGTCACACCATAGTATAGGAGTTGAAGATGAACGGATTCCAAGCTCATTAAGAAGAGCTTGAAGTCATGTGAGCTTAGCAACAGTGTCAGCAAGAGCCTTGTATTTACCTTCTGTAGAAGAACGTGAAACCGTACGTTGTTTACGAGCGGTCCGAGATATAAGGTTTGAACCAAGATATATAGCAAATCCCCCCGTGGACCGTCGATCATCTGAATCTTCAGCCCAGTCAGCATCTAAGAAAGCTTCAAGAGAAGTATCGGGATTACCTTTCCATAGCACGTCAGCAAAAGCTTGAAGGGTAGAACTAGAAGAACGACGTATGAGCATACCAATATTCAACCGTACCATGAAGATAACGTAAAATCCGTTTAACTACAGACCAATGATTCTCGGTCGGAGCATGCATATAATAACATACCTTTTTAACAGCAAAAGCTATGTCAGGCCGATATAGGGTAACATATTGTAAAAAAAACTACTACTTGTTGATATTTTACTGGATTAGAGAAAGCGGTACTGTCATCTAAATTGAGTAAGCTCGAGGTAACCATAGGAGAAGACACGAGATTGCAATTAGAAAGACCAGCACTTTGTAATAGCTCCAAAATATACTTCTTTTGAGATAGGAGAATGTCGGACACATGCGGAACAATTTCAACACCCAAGAAGTAGTTAAGTGGCCCGAGATCTTTTAATGCAAAAGCGGAACCAAGTTAACAAATTATATTGTTGATAGTGCCCTTATTATTACCTATAACAATGATGTCATCCACATATATCAAAATGTACAAAAGTGTGTCTCCACACGAATAAATAAACAAAGATGGGTCCGTTTTGGAGCCTTTGAAATCGAGATCGAAGAGATCCTTAGAGAGGCGCTCAAACCAAGAGCGTGAGGCCAGCTTTAAGCCGTAAAGAGACTTTTGAAGCAAACATACATGATTTGGTCGTTGTGGATCAATAAAGCCTGGAGGTTGTTTCATATAAACCTACTCCTTAAGATTTCCATGAAGAAATGCATTATGAATATCTAACTGGCATAGTGGCCAAACTTTAGTAACCATAAGTGATAAAACAGCTCGAATAGTTGTCGACTTGACATCCGGGCTAAATTTCTCATGAAACTCAATACCTGGTTGTTGCCGAAAACCATTGGCAACAAATCTTGCTTTGTAACGAGTGATAGCACCATTCTTGTCCAGTTTTAACCTATATACCCACTTACCATCAACAACATTGGTATTAGAAGCACGAGGTACTAAAGACCGTGTTCCATTTTTCATGAGAGCATCATACTCTTCTTTCATAGCTTGACGCAACTCCGGAGAGTTGTTGGCAACGGTAAACGAGGTTGGTTCAATGATGGTAGTGGGGAGGACGGTAGCATGATTTGCGGAAGGATTGTAGGGAACCCATTGTTTGGGATTTTGATGAAGATTTACAGAACGTTGCCGAGTGATGGGAGGTGGTGGTGGTGGTGTTGGTATCGATGTAGTCAATACGAGAGATGGTTAACCATTAGAAGACTGGAAAGAAGTTTGAGAAGTTGGACTCAAATGTGAAACAGATGATGAAGATAAAGGAGATGTTTTCGAAAGGGGTGGGGAAGTTGTTTTAGGGATATCGAAGAGAAATTGTGCTTCATTAAAACAAACATGTCGAACAATATAAAGACGCTCGGTAAAGATATCAAGACAACGATATCCATGATGGAAGGGGCTGTAGCCAAGAAAGACACACGGAGTGGAACGGAAATCCATTTTGTAACGATTGTACGGACGAAGATGGGGAAAACATAGGCACCCAAAGACACGAAGAAAAGTGTAGTCGGGAGACCGTTTGAATATATGTTTAAAAGGTGACTTGTTTGTCGATGTGCGAGAGGGCATGCGATTAATTAGGTAAATAGCAGTATCAAAAGCATAATGCCAAAAACGTTGAGGAACACATTGTAACACCCCCAAAAATCACAACGCAGCGGAATACCACTTGGGGTGCTACTTCATAGCATAAAGTACAAGTTACAAAAAACGACTCTAAGTGAGACATTTTGAAAAGTCAACCATCCGATAATTTTTATAAAATATCATGATTACAATAGGTCCCGTCTATAATGTATTAGAAAACATTGTCAAAACGTTTGTCGAATGGTACTCAAATTATAAAGCCTTCAAAAATATTTATATATGCGCGACTCGAATGCTCCCAATGCTCAGCTAGCAATATAATAACCTGAGAAAATACATGCAAAAACATCAACAATAATGTTGGTGAATTCATAGGCTTAAGCAAAAGCAGTATTGAAGTAATTCAAGTAATATTTCAGTAAGAAAAGTAGCGTTACAACATTTTAAAGTATTATTTCCGAAATCCAAGCAGTAATTCAATAAATCAATTAATGTTTAGAAGTGGACCACAAGATTTAAGTAAGGTAGACAAGAGAAACAAATTCACCAAGTCTAGAAAAATATATTATTGCACTGAGCTCATGACACCGAGCTTAACATGTATTGCAATCAATGCAATGGTGATGCCCCACAAGGTGGGATGTTCTGCCAAACAATCTAGGAAATACTACAAATGTTAAATGCGTCCGTTTGACATGGCACATGGTTTAAATTACCCGAACGGGGATTGTCAGTCCCAATAGATCTATCCATAACACTCACGCTTACTACAATAGCAATTAACGGTTCATGATTCGGAGGGGACTTAAGTGGCAGATGCGGTAACTTAGGCAATAATATTCAGGAAATAATCTGGATAGCATACAATTTAAAAACACTTGTGTCCAATAGTAAAACAAATAATGTGTTCAAAGCTTACGGTTTTCATATATATAGGTATTCAATGGTCTCAAATGATGTGGTAAACAAATCAAGCTTTAATCAGTTCATATGAAAACAACCATGTATCGCATATGTTTTAGAAGTCATGTAATAAGCAAGTAAAAGATTTAGTAAAAATAGTCATGTAACGCTTATGTAGTAGAAATCAATGAGTTCACTTGGTAAAACGAGCATGTATTCTCACCCCAAAAACAGTTTATGAAAACCATTAAAAGAGAAAAGGTGAGGCTATGAACTCACCGAGAAGCAATGAAGTATCGGATAAGAGAATCACAACGAGTGAACAACGATGGGAACATCATGATCAACAATGAAGAAACGAAGTCGAGAGATCCGAACCGCGACCTAAAATAATGGTGCGCGTATAAGAATATATTTATAAGAAAAATGCATAAAATGCACAAGCATGTAAAATATATATTCCGTCATATATAAAATCTTATATCGTAGAATCCATGAGTGCGCCAAACTTATTTATACCCACTAAAATGATCCGCCTTATGTTTAACTCCATTTTAACCCATTCCGACTAATATGCAATTTTAATGAAAATTTTCCATTTTGACTCATTATAAAGATTAAGACGTCTAGATGCGAACAAAAGCGAAATACTATGTCAGGCCGAGATAGGGTAACATATTGTAAAAAAACCTACTACTTGTCGATATTTTACTGGATTAGAGAAAGCAGTACTGTCATCTAAACTGAGTGAGCTCGAGGTAACCATGGGAAAAGACACGGGATTGCAGTTAGAAAGACCAGCACTTTGTAATAGCTCCAAAATATACATCTTTTGAGATAGGAGAATGTCGGACACATGCGGAACAATTTCAATACCCAAGAAGTAGTTAAATGGCCCGAGATCTTTTAATGCAAAAGCGAAACCAAGTTAACAAATTATATTGTTGATAGTGCCCTTATTATTACATGTAACAATGATGTCATCCACATATACCAGAATGTACAAAAGTGTGTCTCCACGTGAATAAATAAACAAAGATGGATCCGTTTTGGAGCCTTTGAAACCGAGATCAAAGAGAGCCTTGGAGAGGCGCTCAAACCAAGCGCGTGAGGCCTGCTTTAAGTTGTAAAGAGACTTATGAAGCAAACATACATGATTTGGTCGTTGTGTACAATAAAGCCTGGAGGTTGTTTCATATAAACCTACTCCTTAAGATTTCCATGAAGAAATGCATTCTGAATATCTAACTGGCGTAGTGGCTAGTCGTTAGTTACCGCAAGTGATAAAACAACTCAAATAGTTGTCGACTTGACAACCGGGCTAAATTTCTCATGAAAATCAATACCTGGTTGTTGTCGAAAACCTTTGGCAACAAATCTTGCTTTGTAACGAGTGATAGCACCATTCTTGTCCCGTTTTAACCTGTATACCCACTTACCATCAACAACATTGGTATTAGAAGCACGAGGTACTAAAGACCATGTTCTATTTTTCATGAGAGCATCATACTCTTCTTTCATAGCTTGACGCAACTCCGGAGAGTTGTTGGCAACGGTAAACGAGGTTGGTTCAGTGATGGTAGTGGGGAGGACGGTAGCATGATTTGCGGAAGGATTGTAGGGAACCCGTTGTTTGGGATTTTTACGAAGATTTGTAAGACCTTGCCGAGTGATGGGAGGTGGTGGTGGTGGTGGTGGTGGTGGTGTGGGTGGTGGTGGTGTTGGTATCGATGTAGTCGATACGGGAGATGGTTGACCATTAGAAGACTCGAAAGAAGTTTGAGAAGTTGGACTCAAATGTGAAACTGATGATGAAGATGAGGGAGATTATTTCGAATGGGATGGGGAAGTTGTTTTAGGGATATCGAAGGGAAATTGTGCTTCATTAAAACAAACATGTCGAGCAATATAAAGACGCTCGGTAAAGATATCAAGACAACGATATCCATGATGGGAGGGGCTGTAGCCAAGAAAGACACATGGAGTGGAACGGAAATCCATTTTGTGACGATTGTACGGACAATGATGGGAAAACATAGGCACCCAAAGACACGAAGAAAAGTGTAGTCGGGAGACCGTTTGAATATATGTTCAAAAGGTGACTCGTTTGTCGATGTGCGAGATGGCATGCGATTAATTAGAAAAATAGCAGTATCAAAAGCATAATGCCAAAAACATTGAGGAACACATTGTAACACCCCCAAAAATCACAACGCAGCGAAATACCACTTGGGGTGCTACTTCATAGCATAAAGTACAAGTTACAGAAAACGACTCTAAGTGAGACGTTTTGAAAAGTCAACCATCCGATAATTTTTATAAAATATCAAAGATACAATAGGTCCCATCTATAATGTATTAGAAAACATTGTCAAAACGTTTATCGAATGGTACTCAAATTATAAAGCCTTCAAAAATATTTATATATGCGCTACTCGAATGCTCCCAATGCTCAGCTAGCAATATAATAACCTAAGAAAATACACGCAAAAACGTCAACAATAATGTTGGTGAATTCATAGGCTTAAGCAAAAGCAGTATTGAAGTAATTCAAGTAATATTTCAGTAAGAAAAGTAGCGTTTCAACATTTTAAATTATTATTTCCGAAATCCAAGCAGTAATTCAATAAATCAATTAATGTTCCGAAGTGGACCACAAGATTTAAGTAAGGTAGACAAGAGAAACAAATTCACCAAGTCTAGAAAAATATATTATGCACTGAGTCATGACACGAGCTTAAACATGTATTGCCAATCAATGCTATGGTGATGCCCCACAAGGTGGATGTGATGCCATAACAATCTTGGATATTCTACAAATGTTAATGGTCCGTTTGACTGGCACATGGTTTAAATTACCCGACGGGGATTGTCAGTCGATTAGAGCTTATACATAACCACTCACGCTTACTACAATAAAAATAACGGTTCATGATTTGGATGGGCCTTAAGTGGCAGAGGCGGTAGAACTTAATAGCAAGAATATTCACGGAAATAATTGATAACATACAATTTTAACAAACACTTTTGTCAATAGGAAAAAACAATTAGTGTGTTCCTACGCAGTTCGGTTCTATATATTTATATTATATATATATATAATATATATTTTATATATATTATATATATATATATATGTATATATATATATATATATATATATATATATATATATATATATATGTATTCAATGGTCTCAAATGATGTGGTAAACAAATCAAGCTTTAATCAGTTCATAAGAAAACAACCATGTATCGCACATGTTTTAGAAGTCATGTAATAAGCAAGTAAAAGATTTTGTAAAAACAGTCATGTAATGCTTATGTAGTAGAAATCAATGAGTTTACTTGGTAAAACGAACATGTATTCTCACCCCAAAAACAGTTTATGAAAAACATTAAAAGAGAAAAGGTGAGGCTATGAACTCACCAAGAAGCAATGAAGTATCGGATAAGAGAATCACAACGAGTGAACAACGATGACAACGATGGGAACATCATGATCAACAATGAAGAAACGAAGTCGAGAGATCCGAACCGCGACCTAAAATAATGGTGCGCGTATAAGAATATATTTATAAGAAAAATGCATAAAATGCACAAGCATGTAAAATATATATTCCGTCATATATAAAATCTTATATCGTAGAATCCATGAGTGCGCCAAACTTACTTATTTATACCCACTAAAATGATCCGCCTTATGTTTAACTCCATTTTAACCCATTCCGACTAATATGCAATTTTAATGAAAATTTCCCATTTTGACCCATTATAAAGATTAAGACGTCTAGATGAGAACAAAAGCGAAATATTATCCTATTAGTTGCTTTTCAGTTTTTGCTAAAATATTTTACGCCTAACTATTTTCCATAACGTTAATTGACCTTTAGATGAATTTCGTCAAGTTGACTTTATATTATATATATTTTTTAAATCTGACCCGTCCAAAACGACCCGCTAAATCACATTTTCACGACTCGGACTCTAAAGCAATTTGATGTAAAACGACGTTTCGGACAACTTTTTAGAGTTAGTCAAGACCCGAAACCCAACAAAAAATGACCAAAATACCCCTACAAGTTTCTGTAGAAACTTTATTTTTTCTAACTAAAATGTAGTATCTAATCCTAAGATTTTTGACCCGTTAACATACGTTTTTAGCCTTAGTTATCCTCGCGTAAAGGTAAAACGGCATTTTAACAACTTTTTAGTTTTACCCAGGACGAAAATTCCCCTATATCAGATCTGACGCAAACTAAAAAAAAAAAAAAAATGCAGATTTTATTCTAAGCTTTTCGACCCGTCATTACGCATTATTAGACTTAGTTATACTCGCGAAAAAGGTAAAACGACCTTTCGAACAACTTTCATGTTTCGGCCGAAGGCTGAAACGGACCAGAAAATGACGAAAATGCCCTTTTTCAGATCTGACAGCAACCGATATTTTTAAACTAATGCAGAATTTTGGCGAACATTTTCTAGACTTCTTTTGACCCTAAAATCTTCGTTTTGAGAGCTACGAGTCGTGCCTTATATCGAAACGAAGCTTGGAACGTCCCCTATCATTATTTTAAGACCAATTTCAGTTTTAAAAATTTTGACTTTGCCGAAATAGACGCCCAATTTTTTGACCTAAACGGGTAGCTTTAAACCCCTTCAAAACTTCAATTTCAAGCACCACAAATATCGCCAACTCTATTAAACTATCCTAACACCTCTACTAATCATCTCAAACTAACCATACACCTAAAAAACGCGACATGCACCTCAATCTATGAATTCTTGATATAAAATCAAATACATGCAAACAATCTATAATTAAATCAACATAAAAGTAAACCAAAAATACTTACAATCTCTTAAGAATGCAAGAAAATCACAACACACAAACCCTCCTTGGTTTGTTGTTGTTGCCGAAACCCACAACCCACTCAAACAAGGCCCTAGTTTGATTTTTGTTACACCAAGTCTTGCATACACACTTAAAATCAACCTCTTGTAATACCAAATTGCACTCAATTTGATCAATCCCTTCAAAATCAAAAACTAAGAAAATCAAGAATCTTGAGAAATATATGCATGGTGGATTTTATTTGAAAAGAATGATCAGGATTAGTGGAATAGTAATTTAAGAGATGAATGGGAGTGTTAATTGGAATTTTTGGATGATGGTTTTCTTGGTTTTGGTTGGGGTCGTCAAACACAGTAGGGAGAGAAGGAGGACACGAAATTTTTTTAACTGTGTGTTTTTGGAAGAAGTATTATGAAGGTTAAATTCCTTATATAGTGGTCAAAATTGTTTAATAATTTTCCAAAATATGAAAAATATATAAGGGGTGTTTGGTTTCTAGTTTAGTAGGAGCTAATTAAAAGAAAAGAGCTGTTTGGTTTCATATGTTATCTTTATTTTATATTTTTATTTTTATTTTTCTAAAATATTTATACTACAATATTTGATTTAAACACTTAGTTAAAATATTAAAAAGTATTAAAGTACGATTTTTGACACGGTTTCGGTAAAGCCGGAAAAATCATAAAATACTAAAATAAGAATAATTTAGCTTCTGGGGTTAAAATATGAAATTATCGATTTCTCAAACGTTAAAACGGATAAATACCCAAAGTGTGACTCGCGTAAAAATAAGAATGACGATTTTCCCAAATCGGCCAAAAAGCAAAAATAATAATTTCTATTAAAAATAAAAATTGAAATAAAGCTCGATCTAAATATTGGCCGCGAAAATACGAAATGTTACACGCATACTTGAGCAAGAAGAGTAAGACCTGTCACCACAACGTGGCGATTGCGACGTTCAAAATCCGGTTTGCTCACTTGTATGAGGACAAGATCGCCGGTGAATAATTCCTAGCGAAGAGAAAAACGAAGCTAAATTGCGAAACTCACCACCCCAATCGGTTTAAACATCTTTAATTTTGTTGTGAATTGACGTTCAACCATTTGCACATATGATTTAAAAGTGGAATACACATCAGATTTTTGAGCTAAATGATATATCCACATGTAACGAGAATGATGATCAACACACAACATAAAATATATATGACCTTTAAAAGATAACAAAGGTGCGGGACCCCAAATATCACAATAAACCAAGTCTAAAATATTGTTACTTCGAAATCTAGATTCAAATAAAGGTAGTTTTGAATATTTTCCCAATGGACAAGAATTATAGAAACTTGACAGACTTTTATTTGTAACGGGAAGAGAAAAATTAGAAAGCATAGAACGCAAAAGACGTTGATGAGGATGTCCGAGCCGTCTATGCCAAATGGTTGGGGAAGCTCGTACAACCGAATAAAAGATTCTTTATTGTTGACTTTAGGTGAGGAAGTTTTGATGTGTAGAGACCGTGTTTAACTAGGGTCGGGAGAAGAGTGTGTGTGTAGACTCGTACGTTACTACATACCAAAATTAGAAGTGTGAAATTTATAATGACATCTTGATCATTACAAATTACAGAACAGGTGATTGTGGAAGATTTCTGTTACATGAAGAATGTTTTTATGAGAAAACATTTTGTTTTTTTGTGGTGAGTAAACTTTAGATGAACCAATATGAAGAATAGGAAGACCCTTACCATTGCCAACATGAAGTGCGTCGTCACCATAATATGCCTCCGAAGTGTCCATTGCTGCCAAATCAGGTGTCACATGACTGTTTGTTCCGGTGTCTGAGTGCCAATTTGCAGAGGCATTAGAGGATTGAGCACGGGTATTTGCAAAGTTAGCGGATGGCCGAGTGCGAATAGTAGAAGGGTCACGATTAGGGCATTGTGATGGAATGTGACCAATACCACATCTATTGCACGTGCCATATATTGTGTTCTGGGTGGATGCCCAATCAAACTGACGACCATTACCACGACCTCGGTTGTTGTTACCACGAGAGTTGTTGCGATTGCCACGGTTGTTGTTATTGTTACTCCTGTTGTTGTTGTTGTTGTTGTTGTTGTTTGAACGAGCACCATAAAAGGCTTGTGGACCAGATGGTGTGATGGGTGAGACTTGGAATCCAAGAGCACTCAATTGAGCAGTCAACTCTGAAAGTTGAGCTTGACGAGCTTCTGGCATGCTTGGTGAGCCCACTGCGTAGTTTGCAGCAAAAGATGAAGTGATAGACGGAGCAGGTGCACGAGTTTTTCCAAGCATATAATCATGATCACTAAGGAGTGCATGAGGCTAACTAAATGCAGTTGGACTTTGACGGGCAATGATTGTAGTTTTAAGACCGTTATATTATTCACGAAGACCTGAGATAGCAAGCATAATAAGATCTTTATCCTTTACAGGTTCACCGATGGCGGCGAGTGCATCGACATATTCTTGAGCACGATTTAGATAAGCATCGAGAGCTTCATCACCGTGCATCTCTATTCTCAGAAGTTGTGTTTTGAGAGTGTATTCCCTAGATGTGGAATGAGGTGCATACGCCTTTTCAAGGGACAACCAAAGATCACGAGAAGTTGTACCTTGAACATTGCGAAAAGAAGCTTCTGAGATTGTAGAGATGATTAGCATACGAACGTGGGCATCGTTGGAGACCCAAATTGGATAATTAGGATTTTCCTTTGAAATAGTGGCACCATCGGTAACAGATAAGGTTTTTGATAGACATGGTATTGAACCATCCACATAACCCATCAAATTGTTTGTGATGAGAAATGGTTCAATCATAGTTTTTCAATAACCATAATTTGTGGGTGAAAGGGTAAAAACGAACTTACGAGAGTTGTAGCCGTTTTATTGACTGTGGTGAAAGCTGAAATCATAGCCATAGTAATATTTCTCCTTTTTTTGGGTTTCTGACGACGGCGGCCGGCGACGGCAACGGCGAGGTGATGAGGAGTGGATCTGTGGATCTGATCGCTAATTGGATCTGATGGTAGGACTAAGGCTGCTTATTGGATCTGATCTTGGTGGGGTTGTTGTGGCAGCTGAAAAGTGACCGGAATTGTGCCAGAAAAAAAAGTTGTTTAGGGTTTTGACTCTAATACCATATAAAACCACAAAGAGTATATATTATTGTAATTGTAATTGTGATTTGTACATTAGAGTGTATGTGTATTTATACTAATGTCATGGCTTAAAGATTAAGCAATTAACACATAACCTAATGGGTACGGTCCATCTATATAATTGGACCGACCCATCTAATCTAGTTTGGTCTAACCTTGTCGATGCTTGATCCCCCCTTACTGGGGCGGATGTAAATGGGTGCTTTGAGGGAGGTGTCTTTCACGATTCGTCAAATAAAATTCGTTTTTAATGTAATTTTTTTATTGACTTTTTTATTAAAGTGGATCGCACCACAAAATCAAATTGCTTTCGCCTTGAAGCCAAATAATGTAAAAACCTTATATTTTTATTTTTATTTTTGCGTACACAACGACTTTTGTCAAAAAAGTTTTTTCCTCAATTCTATAACTTCTTGATTCCGCCATTGAAAAAGCTAGCACGCAAGGCCTGTTGACATGCCAATACATTATTAGGACTAGGTTTTGGTTTTTATACGTAGCCGTTACGAATATGTTTAATAAAACCCTTCAATATATTAAAGCTGCCATCTTAAAAGTTAGCCAATTTTAATTGAATATTATGGCTTTTCAACATATATATATATATACTCGCACCATTATGACTTAATTTGGAGCGAATATATTTTGTTGCGTGGCTATATGACTTAATTATTTTGGTTTCTTTTAGTGACATTGTTTTCTTCATGTATACAACATAACAATTTTCATGTAGCTAAATATATACGTATGGATAAGTTGTAGAGAAAAAACATAAGACTCCACAAAAGAGAAGTTAACCAAGTTTGAGAGGCTATTATGTCCTATTCACCGTATATCTTTTAGATCTCTTACATTCTTGCTTTCTCGTTCCTCTTCAACCTCATATGCTACTTCACCAAAATGGACCATCCATCGTTTATTCTTTTATATGTAAACTTCTTTTTGCCTTTTTCCGAAAAGATTACTTAAGCTTCTTTTAAGTAACAATCATCTTGATATTGTGTAGTAGGATAAAATAGTCCATCTGAAGCTTATGATGAAGAGATAGAAAATAATTACTGTACGAATTTGATAAAACTTAATTAGGTAAGTGGTAACAGTGACTAACAGGAACACCGCTAACTCAGCGTCACGTCAACTTATTTCTTCTCAACATCATCACCACCACACCACCAGCATAGTGTAATAACACAACCAACATCACCACTAAAACATACCTCACTTAAACACAAATATACTCAAAAAACCAAAATATCACACACACACAACAACAACAACTTCCGCACCTCCACCACTCGGTCGTAGCCAAGACCGACTTCTCCCATTTGTCTACCTTCGACGCGTCTTCATGGGTTGGTGCTAATAGGGAGTATGCGTCTTCTAGGGCTGAAGTGTGCAGGTGTTTTCGAGGACTTATTACCACTAGCTTTAGGTGGATTATACCTACATGCATGTTTTTGTACAAATAAATCATTTTCATTGACCAATTCATAATGCCAACTTTAGCTCGAAATGCATAGTAAACGTACACTTAATAAATTACATGAGTTATTGACCAATCATCCGTGGAACTGTAACACTGAAAGCAAAGCAGTAACTTTTATGTTTTTTGAAATGACACACATACGCTTAATTTCTTCTATATTCTTGTGGGGGTGTACAGACGTATAGTGGGGTATAATTTGAGTCCTTCAAGACTGTTGAAGATCTTTCATGTACACAATAATACATGGGATAATTCATTTCTAGGTTATTTACTTATTTTCACAAAATCAACGTAATATACATTTCTATATATTTGTTTATGAAGAATGTTTGTAAATCCGCGCTTTGCTACAAGCGTAAGACAATTATGACAATTGATTTCATGAGTTTTACGTAAGTCTTTTACTTCACGACTTAAAAGTTTTAACTACCATAAGTTTAAGTGAAATACAACTGTGATTTTTTTGTCCCTTGTTACTATCTTCTGCATTTGTAAGCAAGAAGCCGAGTGCTACCATATACGGATATTATTTCCCTTGCGAGAAACAGAAGCAATTTTAAAAGAGAAAACTCCAGATCAATGATTCTGGAAATCAAATAGCCATATGTCTTAGTGTAGTTCTAGTTTGTTTACCACTTTTCAAGTGTTGTATCATGTAGTCAAGTAGCTTTTTAATGAAATCTAGTTATTAGCTTAATCAATGGTTTACCTTTTATGTCTAAGTGTATTTTTCAATGGAGGGTGAAGGGTTCTAGAGCTAGTTAATAAACAAATACAAACAAACAAAGGAGACAATATTTAAGTAGGCTGATTGCATATACCAATATGGTTGAATTGCATGCGGGCAACAAACCTATAGTTTTACTGTTAGATCAATAATTAGGGTTTAAACATAAAATAACTTAAGTGTAGTTTCAAGGAGTCATCTTTAAAGAGTTCTTCATAATCTAACTAAAGCTCACCATACACTGAGGCGAAACTCAGAGTGCAAAGCCCATAAACCAAGAAAAAGATGATCGAGTCAGTGAGTGATGACAATAGCTCACAGACTCCCTGAATATCTCCTCAACAATCAAGACCCTGAACTTATATACTTTATATATAAGTATCTAGTATATAGGTGGGAACTATCTTGAAAAGATAAGTGAAAAATATAATTATCAACAAATGTCAAGATAGTACAAAGTTGGTGAAAAAGTTATACAGTTATCAACGATTAACCTTGAAGTATGTTTGGACGTGTACTAAGAATGAAAGCATTTAATGCCGCGAAAGTACCATTGTACTTTTCAAGTTAAAGGCTTGACACATCGCTTTTACCCCACAGATATTCACCTATTGTCTTTGTCTATAAATAAGAATGTTGTAAATGAGTAAATGTTTGATGTATTGCAATTAATGTGACACATATTCAATATAGCATTTACTCCTCCAGATAGAACGAAATACCTGATTATTCAGTTGCTCAAAGCATAGTTCTTACTTAAACATTAACATAGGTTTATGTTTAAGTTTACTGAGGAGACCACTAAACGTTGTCATTCAACTTAGTTTGTTATTCCGCAAACAAACTCAACTAAATTCTTTGATTCACTTCTAACAAGATTTTTAAAGTAGAAAAACGTGTATTTTATCTTATACGTTTTTATATCTTGTTTTAAGTTTTTAAACTTACATTAATAGATATATTAATTGGTTAGTTAACTTAGTTAAACATATATAACCAATTTAAAGGGAACCCAAAAGATTAAAGTAGTGTTTACACATGCTAGGACCACCAAAAGAGATACAAAATAATAATGGAAGAACTGACCCGTTGGTATTAGCGGTTCTCAAAAAAATAACTTAAAGTATCGCTACACCTTATCTGTTTACTTACTCACTTTGCTGAGGAACGAAGCTTCGTCTTTGTTGTATTAAAAATGTCCATCCCTTCATTCATTAACATTGGAAGCCTTATCATGAGTAGATCTTGTCCCAGCTTTACTAAACTCAAACTTCTTGGATTGCATGTCTCCAATCGTCTCTAACATGCCTCTATCCTTGCACACGGGACTGCAACATCAGCTTATACAACAACAGGTTTAACAACATCCTTTGCTATAGGAACTGCAGCATCAGCTTCTTGTTGGTTTATGACAGATTCTTGTGTATTCAAATTATAGTTTATGTATGTGTTAGTCATGGTCATTGGTTCAACATCAAATGACTCTTCGTGTGTTCAATCCTGACTGAAGTAGTCTGTGGAAAACTAGAAGGGAGGCTGAATAGTTTTTACCGTTTTAAAATTAAAACTTAGATTCGTTTGTCTTATGTGAAGTCAATAGATAAACAAGTATGTATGTAAATAAATACAAGACTATAAATGAATGAATGCAATAAGTAAGTACATAAAGATAGAAAAGATCAAACCGATGATACGATGATTTATAATGGTTTAGTCACGAAGCTCCTCTTCACCCTACTCCACTCCCCGAGTACCCAACTCGAGAGTTCCATGCACTATATCAACAAGCTACCTTTAGTCGGAGAAAACCATACAACGTGGCTTACACTTTTTCCGGTACAAAGCTAAATACCGAGTCCTAGTTCGAGGTAGAACCAACCTAATCTTCACAATGTATTGTAAGTCCTAAAATACTAACCGATTAATCTACTTTGGTATATGGTGTATGATTACAAACTTTGGTGGATGATGGTGTAAAAATGAAAGACACAACAATATGATGACTCAATATGACTAGTAAGACTTGAAGCTTGAATATATTCACTTGCTAGAAAGTAGTAATGATTGGATCACTCTTATGGTTATAGAACAAGTGTAATGATAAAAGAATTTATGTATGAATGTATGCAATGAGATCAAATGAAAGTATATGCTAGAGAGAATATGAGAAAGGGTGAGTAAAAATAAAAACACTAAGCCACTATTTATAGAGGGGTGTGCTGGTCCAAAAATAGACACCCACAGATCTATAGATCTTTAACTCAAAGATCCATCTTTGTATTTTAAGGATCCCTCAAAAAACTAGCCGTTATATTTTGTCTTTAATGGCAATCCAAAAATCTTACCAAATCATCTTCTAAATCTTCTAATTGTACTATAAGATCATATTTAATCTTCCTTCTAGAAGCACAAAGATTTAAAATATTTGAAAGATTTGGAAAGATTTATTTAGATATGAAAAGATTGTTTTTATTTATGGTTAATCATATTTTGTCTTATTCACTAATGCAACTAGTTGGTGATTAACCAAAGGATTACTTGAAAGCCTCTATTTAGTGAGGATGTAAGTAAAATTATAAGGATTTATGAAAATGATTATTCTAGTATGCATGAAAATATTTTCTTTGATCATTATCCACATTTTATAATACCATATTCATACCTTAAGTGATTTGACGCCGTGACGTAAACTTACGACTAATAACTTATTTACGTAAACTTTTACGTAGTATGAAGTTCTATTTGTTATTATCAAAACATAAAGATCATAAAAATAGAAATATCATTTTTACGTGAATATTTGTATTAACATAGCCATTTGCATGCTCCCATTCCTCTTCTAGTATGTCTTTCTTCATCTAATTTGTTCTGACTATCATTGGGGTTCTCTACTTCATCGCATCTATTAACTTTTATTGGTTTATTTATGAACCCCCTAAAATTCCCACCATTGCTACAAGTTCAAGAAAGGGTTTGTAGTGGTTAAGTTCTTTATAACAACATTATGTTCACCCTCATTTTGGAAAACCATCAAAGTCTTCACTCTCATCACTAGAACAATATTCATCACTAGACTCACTATCATTGTTAGGCTCATCAATTTCTTCAAGTAAAAAATCTAGCACGCCATAGTCATAATGTTCTACATACAAGTCAACTATCAAACGATTCTCATAGCCTAACAATAAAAAGTCATCAATATGAATGCCATCTTTTAATTCCTTTATACTTTTAGTCAAAGGCTTTCCTACTTGACAATAACATAACCTTTTAACCAGACCATGTACCAAGCATTTAACTATTTCTCTTAAATCTTGATAAATCATACAATCAAAATTAACATGTGTTAATTGCTTCACATCACCTTCAATGTACCTTAAAGGCTTGGGGATGAATACACCATCGTGGTACTGATTAACAGTAAAAACTTGCTCTTTTGATTTCTTACCTGAATATTAAGGTTTTTAAAAATTAGGGGTTTTGTTAATAATAGAAAAAATTAAATAATACAATATTAATAACATTCTTATTAAACGTACCTTTATCAATAACTGAGAACAATGTGAGAATCTTACATGAATGATGAAATTAAGGTTAACTAAAATTGGGAGTAAATTTATTGATGTGGAAATGAGTTAAGTGAAGTGGGAAGTACACTTATATAGCGTTAAAAGTTGATTGGTTAGGGTTGAACGTCAACACCTAAATACCATATAATATCCATCTCAGCAAAACAAAATAAAAGAAAACGATGTGTAAGAATTGGGACGGGCAACCTATGTAACCGGTTACCATGTTACTTAACTTTGTATAATTTTGAAAGTTTTGATACCTAGAAGGTGTAATAAAAAAACTCGTTAACTAACTCGGTAAATGTTTGAATGTTTTTTAGTAATGAGGACTTTCACCCGCGCGTTGTCGCGGAGTGTCTGTATACAATTGTAGTGCACACATCTATAGTGTTGTGTGTCTTATAAGCTTCTATTTGAAGAAATATATTAAGCACATCCTAAACAACTTAAGAAAGTATAAGCCAAACTTAAAATACAACTGAGAAGATACATTGAAGAAAGTTATTATGCACGTCTTGAACAACTCAAAAAAGTACAACCGTAAGCATAAAAAAAATAACTTCCCATGAATCCATGCTTCAAGAGATAATCAGGATAATGACGATGATCAACAGGAGGAGTGCAATCTAATAAAAACACCTTCATAAAAAAGAAAACGTATTTCAGATCAAATTCAAAGAAGTGACAGTGATGATGGTCACAGTTAATGTGTTTACGTGATTATAACGAAAGGAGGAAATACATTTTTTGATAGTAATTCAGATGAAGATTATCTAAAAGGCAAGATCAGTGATCAAATAGACTTGAGCAAAGAATGATGAGAAATAGAAGATGGGGTGTTAAAAAAGTTTGCAAAAGATTATAAACTTTGTTGGAATGCTATACGTATTTTGCATAAAGAAGATGATCCATAGGAACATGTAGTTTTAGTTCATTCAAAGCATATATAACATTGAAACAAAGATGACAATCGTTTTCAATTCCTTTCACTACACCATCTCGTGTTACCTATCTTTCGTTGGATAAGGTCATTTCATTACCAACATTGTGTAACACCCTCATTTCAGCGTCATGTCCGCGGAAGTGTCAAATAGTGTTACGTCATAGCACAATAACTCAAATCATAGAAAACGACTCAAAAGAGACGTTTTAAGAAAATTTCATTCATTCGAAAAATAAAAGTTTACATCACGGTCCCCAAATAAGTTTTACAACATCGTACAACGTTTTACAAAACATTTTCGAATGAATAATTATTTAGCGGGCCTTCATATCTCCATCAATCCGAATTACCTTCAAGTACCTGAGATAAAACATGCTAAAACGTCAACAATAATGTTGAGTGAATTCATAGAGTTTATATACATAAACAATAAAATTTTTCCGAACACAAGTATCATTTTTCAATATTCATTGGATATAACGATGTGGATCAGACAACGTTATAGGGGGATTATTATAAGCCTCATGACATCGAACCTTACCATATATTCAATATAATGCCCACTATACACCCTCGCTATGAATGTATCTTATTCTCTATACAATGCATCTGTGGTGTTATGTTCCCAACACAAGACGATAGCTAGTCGTCACGGATCGGAGGTGGTAATCTCCAAATAGTACTATTTCATGTATAAGCGTATGCCTTATTCCAGGCAATTAGCAATTCATGATATTTCCGCGGGACTTTTTATTTAGCGAGTTAAAGCTAACTTATAATAATCAAGGCTACTAGCATACATTCGGGTCCCTTGTGTTTTATTTTAAAAACAAGCATGTTATCTCTCTCGCGGGTTTATAAAACAATTTAAATAAAAATGCGAGGCTATGAACTCACTTGATAGTATCGAAAGAAAATAGATCGGCGATAAACGAACTTGGACGTCAAGCAACACAAATCACCGGAACCTATACAAAATGTATGGGGTTTTTAGGTTTTTTTTATGTCGGTAAAAATTAATAATGACTCCAAAATAGACAAGTATGTATATGTAGGTATGATGATCAAGTTATAATTGGGTAAGTTAAATCACACTTAAGTTTTCTAAGTAAAAAGTATGTCATTTTTACTAGTTTTATTAATTGCTAAATTTTACTAGTTTTAACCCAATTGGTCCAAAAAGCCCAATAGGCCCAATTATAAGCCCATTAAGTAATTTGGTCCATTTTAATGGTCCATGACCAGACCTTAGTCCAAATATTAGGCCCAAGTGGGTTGGGCCCAATGCTAAGCCCAATAGGTCTTATAAATATAATTAGTGTATTTGGGCCTAGTGGCCCATTTAAGTCTTATGGCTTATTTTAAGTTTATGTGTATATCTTATATAAATTTTTCGGGTTTTCGATGTCGGATTAAGTTTATTATCAGTAGGTTCATCATACAAAAATTCCCAAAAGTGGGTCCTACCACCTCGGGTTTTCGTCGCAAAAACGCTTTACAAACTTTTAGTATGGATATAGACGTAAAAGTTTTATATAGGTTTATGTTTATAAAAATAGTTGTATCTCTTTAACCATAAATAATATACTTATAATATTTACATTTCTAGTTTCATATTTAAGTGTACATTATAGATTATAAGTTATTTTTATACTTAATTTTGAGTGGACATATACTTAAAGTCATTTCTTTATACATAAGTCAAATTATCATTTTTGGCTGAAAACTCACTTTCACCATTTTTGATGTCATTTTCAAACCATAATGAATTGGTTGATCATCCAATTGGTACAGATCCTACATGAGTTTATCTACATCTCATAGTTATAGGTTTTTACTTAACTCAGAGTGCAATCATGACTTTTTATACGTTCTGTCCAGCAAGGTCAGATTTGACATCTTTTAGTAAAAAGGGCATAACTCACTCATTTTTAACTTTCCATTGCATGGCCAATTAGTACATCACCACAAGGCATTGCTTTACCATTTTTACAAGCAATATCACCCATTTGACCAACCTAGATACTCGTATTTTTCTGCTCTTTACAGCCCCAAATTTTTATGTGTTTTCTAGTGATTCTACTAGTTGATCCATTCATCTACCACCTAGATCTAAGCATGCATGCTTTGTTTTTATTATTTGATCATCATAAACATTACATATACATCAAGAAAATTAATTTAAACATATACATTTGGAATGAAAATAATACAAGAATAGAAAGGTAATAAGATTTATAGACTTTTACCACAAGAAAAATAGTGAGGATGATCAAATGATCAAAGAAAATGGATGAAACTTCAACTTCAAACTTGGTCTTCACCCTTATAATTTTTGATCACCTTTCTTTTTACCCAAAGTATGTTGATGAAAACTTGATTTATTTCAGCCCCAAAATGTATGAAAACTTTCTTGAAAAAGCCTCCTAATCACTTCAAAACATCTTCATTTTATAAGGAAATCATTGTAACATTTGTAGTTATTATTTGGTTAGTAGAAATTTGATGAAAATGGTGTTATGGTGATGAGGGTGGACGGCAAGGGAGGAGGGACAAGAGAAGTGTGTGTAAAACTTGGTTGAACTATAAGAAAATGAATAGCCAACTTGGTTTCTTGTATGTTCAAGTCATGCAAATGAAATAATGAGAGATGGCCACATGGTTAAACCATGTGGATCCCTTTTGCCGCCCCTACAAGGGTTAAGTGGGATGAGTTTTTATTAAAACTTGTCCCACAATTTGCAAATGCGGGTATTTTCAAAGTTCGATATTTAAAAAGGTACGATTTGTAGTCGTTTTTCGTAAAACGTAAAAATAGTACGAGACACGAAAAATAAAAACGAATGTAATAAAAATATTTCTACAGAAATTAGATAACATAAACGTTGATACTTAACGTAGGATTCTCCGGTTCTTCGTTGACGTTACAATATTTGCAAACGTAAACCCTAATTTCTTCCGGTTAATAGTGAGTTCACATCTCAATAAAAAATGAAAATTATATTTAATACTCGAGAATAAAATAACGACCTGAATTTGACGGATTGTCACAATTTCATTACCAACATTGGGTTTTTGATAACCTCAAACTGAACAGCTATAAAATAATGCTCGCTACGTTTGTTTTGAAAAACCGAAACACATCTGCCACCGTCGTCAAATCTCTCGCATCTTTGAGTCTGTCGTGAAGCGCGTTTTCTTTTTGATGAAGATGCTTTAATTCTCGTTAAATCATAGTCTTCGGGGTCGTTGCCATCATCAACATCATCGTAATCATCCTTCTGAATGATGCGTGGAACCGTGGACTCTTTTTCTTCAACTCTAATTTATTTCGAGTTCCAATTTTTTTTTTAAAAACTCTCAAAATGCACAACACTCAATGTGCTTTATTTAACGCCCTAAATCTCCACACATCTTCCATAAGTTGCAGCAATCACTAACACATGGATAAACTTCCATATCAAGTAACTCTTTTAAGAATATTCAGAATCCTTTCAGGATCCAGATCTTTATCACGTTCTCAATCCCTACAGCATGATCTAATAAAAAGATGTAGAAAGTTGTTGTTGCATATTGGAATCAAGCAGTTGTGCTTCGATATCAAGAGCATAATTCTTTACACACCGGTTATTGGATATAATGTGAAACAAAGGCATTTAAATCCATATTGTATCCTGTCCTTGAGGCAGGTGTTTTTGTCGATTGAATCTGGAAGAAGGAAATGCGCATGACTCAAATGTTTTTTGCAAACGGACACAACAAAAGAGCATAACAATAGCGTTCAAAAGTACAATGACAAATAAGTATAATACCATAAACGGAAAACATTCCTCACCTTCACTCTGAAGACTATTTTCGAATGCAAGAAATTCAGGTTAGGTTAATTCTTGTCCCACCTACTATCATAGAAGCTGTAGATCCAAAAAGGTTTTGCATTTAATCATCATTCCATTTAATGCTACAAAACAATAAAATCAAAAGATCATCATTTCCAAATAAATAAAAAAATTTGCCTCATTTTTAGGTTCAAACTGAAAAAAGAAGAAATATTTGTATTAGCCATCTTTTGTAAGCGAACACAACAAATGAGCATAAAAATAATTTCTAAAATTATAATGAAAAATAAGTACAATATTAATAATAGCAGCCACACCTCAACTCGAGTCCTAACAGTATTTGTAGCAACCTTTTGAGTTTCCATATGATGGGCCGCAACGCGCCTTATTACAGACTGTGTATCTTCACGAGAATGTCATTTCGGATTAATTCATGCCTGAGCCAGAATCATAAAAGCTGTTGATGTAACCAAACATCAAAATCAACCATCATTCCTTTTGTGTTGGGAAACAACAAAACTAAAAGAACATCACTGCCAAGTAAAGCACAAGTTGTGCGCTTTTTTTTGGTTCAAACAAGATGAAGAAGATATATTTGCTTTTGTCATTTTTTGCAAAGGCACACAACAAATGAGGGCATAAACAATTTTTGAATGTATAATGACAAACTGGTACAATATCATTAACAACAAGTACTCATCACCTTGAGGCGGAACAATATTCGCAGCCACACTTTAAGGTTTTAGATCATGGGCAATAATACGCCTTGTTACATATTGCACATCCAACATAGAAGATCCCACACTCAGGTGATGCGTTCACAACTAGATTTGAATTTATACACTAGAAATACCGAACAACTAGGAACACATTCAGGCAAGCATACCCTATCGAATGTAATATAGTATTAGGTAAGTCCATGTCGTTCCACGGGATTTTTAGCAATTCATATAATGTTTATCAAGTAACAAAGCTAAATGATTGGCACATGTCAATTAGCCTAAACATGTGTGAATCAAGATACCAATCATAATAGATATAGATATTGCAAAACTTTATATAAACAAATCATGCAAGTCATGAATAACGGGTAATTACCACAACAAACATATGTACCAATAATGACATAGAATCTTTTTGGCCTATATACTACATTATCACGAATGCATTATGAATGGTTTATATCAAATATGCATACATATGAATTCCTCTCAACCCGGTCGGTCAACATAAGGAAGGGTCTTAAACATTATTCTGCTTGGTTTGTTTATCAATTCACCACATAATTCTCACAAGTATTATATTGATTCATGACTCAAAATCAACCACTACAACTAACTCTTTCGACCTATAATAGTTGCAACAATCAATCAAAGGATAAACAAGGTCCAAGCAAAGACATTATTGAATTCATAAGCATATATATTTACAAGTAATACTAATATCGTCGAAGTAAGTGATACACTACCATATCATACCAAACCAATAACCAACATAACAAACATAAATAAACTCAACAACATATTCAATATTATTAGTAATGAAAAGTACCAAATCCGTTTATGCAAGTAATACGAAGATAAAGAACCAAGACCAATATTTTGACTAATACAACCACCAGCCTTAACCTAATAATTCCATGATCAACCAACAACCAAATGCTACTAAGATAACCCGAAATATGTCATGTAACTTCTAGAAATCCGCAACGTGTCACCAAATGGAGTGTTTGATAACAAGATTTATGGTAGTGATCTTAGGAGGATTTGGTGTGAATCCTTTAAGAATTAAAGTGAGATATGTTTAGGTTTTAGAAATGGATGGTATGTGGTCTAGATATGGTGTTAGAACTCTAAGATTTCGTGGTTATAGTAGTGGTGGTGCTGTGATGGTACGCCAAGGAAAATGGGGGCGTTTGGATCATAGGATCCAAGGATCCTCACCTAGTTCTCCTTCTCTCCAATGATGGTATATCTTTCCACTGACACAAATAGGGTATTTATAACATTTTTCAACACTTGGGACCAAGCCAAAGTAATATGATCGGTTGTGGAGTAAATGGGATGTTACGGATGAAAGGTATGCCGTACTTATTTATTTGTGCGTTGTACTTGGTTCGGTGAAAAGTGCGCCATACTTATTGGCAAGTAGGGCGGTATGGTGAATTTCAGCTCTTGGACCAAAAATCAATGTTGTAGATATTTGTTTCCTCTTTTCGTGGCCAATTGAATCGCGTCAAACAGAGTTCGTATGCTCAAGTTATGGCAAAAACAGTAGACATGTGTCGGGAGATCTTGAACTTGAGTTTACTTCTTCGTTTAAGCTCCATATCTTTGTGTATTCTTTCGTTTTCTTCCACGACACGTCACATGAACCTACAATATCAAATATAGTCTATTAAGTATCAAAAGTTCATATAATTAACCAATAAATATATATAAAAGCATGAATAACGCATATAGAAAAGAAAACTAGAAATAAGGACCTAAATGACAATAGAAAAGAAAATTTTAAAAATTTTAAAAATTGGAAAATATCGAAAATATTTTTGGTTTTATTATAAATAAGCGCAAAAGGCGCAAACACCTCCCACACTTAAGGGTTTGCTTGCCCTCAAGCAATATAGGAGTGTGATAACTGGTAAAATTCCCAGGGCTGAGTATAATAAAATATTATAGTTTGGTATGTTCAAGTCTTTCGATCTTGTCAGTTTTCATGATGAAAGCTGAAAAGTTGACTTCTGTTGTCTATTTTTCGTAAAAGCGGTTTTGGTTTAACTGGGAGTTTTAATGAAGTTTTGAGTTCGTGAATGAATCATTTATGATTCGTTTTTCTATTTTAGAGTGGTTTTGAGGTTTTCAGTGCTTTCCGGGAAGTTTTCCCGCGTTTAGCAAAAAATCGTCACGCAGCGCATACCGACACGACAGTTTATTTAAGTGTGAAGATTTATGAAGTTGGGAATGTGTTAATGGGTTTATTTATTTAATAAATTCATAATAATGAAATAACGTAGATTTAAATAATAAATCGTGAACATGAGATTTAAAAGTTAGCAGAAAAACGGTTGTTTCCGTGAAATTCAGGTGACCCTTTTTGTTGCAACTGAAACAAGTCACATCTCTCTTGTCGGGGCACCTACAAGCAGCAGTCTTGTGCCCTAACTTACCACACTTACCGCACTTCCAGCAATCCCCATTATGCTTCTTGTTCTTGCATTTCGAACAAACCTCGTTGTCATTTGATACAACATTGGTCATGGCAACCAACATTAGCCCTTCTTTGGTTTGTCAGTGTTGTAGTCGCGTCGGATGTCACCACGACCAACCAACGATCTCCTTCATCACCCTTTCTCTTTTCAACCTTCATGAACCTCATCATTTTTATCTTTGATATATGTCCCATAAGCTGATAAGCCAACGGTACAGCAATGATCAATCGTAGCCTGGTTGCGACTAGTTCAACATTCACACGTATGTTCTTCGATAATCCACGAATGTATTGCTCTACCTTCTCCTGCTTAGGCTCCACCATTCTGGGATACAACAGGGCCAGTTCATGGAATCGGTTTGTATATCCATCAATGTCAGTCCCTTTTAATTTCAAATTGTACAATTATTGCTCTAGTCTTTGCAACACACTTCGAGGAATAAAACTCCTGACACTCCTCGGTCCATCCACCTTCTTACTACTTCAGCCCATAGGAGTAACCATTTGCAGAATCAATACCCCTGAAGCAGTTTCTTTCCATTCCAGCAAGTCAAACTGCACGACCTTATGATGTGTGGCGGATGCAAATTTCACATATCCTTTTCCTTACAGTCACTTATTCGGAACACATTATTCCATTTCCTCAATCCCGTAACATAAACCCACGGCACCCATTCAAGTGCCTTAAAAGTGTGTGGTTACACTTCATGAAGTGTCATATTAAGTACAACACCCCATTAACTTCAGCTTCCACAGGTCTGCACCACCGACAAAGAAAGCATAAAACCAATTCCATCACCACGGCTCCAGCGCCACTGGCTCCATCACCACAGGCTCCAGCACCACCGGCTCCAGCACCACCGGCTCCAGCACCGCCGGTTCCATCACCACCGGCTCCAGCACCATCGGCTCTACGGTTTATATTTGCCATAAATTCTTTTCATATGACTTGGCAACTTGGTCTCTAATAATCTCTGTCGCATAACGAGCCTCAGACATAGTTTGACGGCATGAACCCTGTTACAAACACAAATCAAATCATAATGAATTCAGTCAATGATTGGTATTAGCCAAAGGAACTATTTAGAATAAACAATAAAAGAAATGTAACAACAACACAACAAAGAATTAGAACCAAAAAGACGAGTCCATTTCATTAATCACCAACCGAAGTTACAGTTGCAATTGTCATACAAATACATGTCAACCATCTAATGTTATACAACCCAAAAGACTAGTCCTCTACTAACTGACATCAGCAGTTTATTGAGTGATTTACAAAAAGATACTACAAAATGATAAACTATCTATCTAAGAGTCACGTAAGGTGGACCCCGTGGCTCAGAAGGTCCCATCCTCCTTGTCTGACTTCTTTGACTTCAACCTCGGACCTTCCATCATCTTCCTCATCAATGGCGGCTTGGAACACAGCTCCTTAAGAACCATCTCCCAATAAAACCTCATGTTCCAACCAATGGACTCATGCAACCTCCTCTCCGCAACTAGCCATCAATGCGAGCAATCACTAACTGCATCTTCCATATTCCTCTAACTTCTTCTTCAAAGTTGCATTTTCCCCACTCTCAAGAATCTTCAACCTCTCAACCACATTACTCAAAGTCTTTTCAACATTACCCAAGTCATAATCAAGTATCTTTCTTTCCTTCTCACCTATCTTAATCTTTGAGTCCAAAAGAGCAGTCTCAGTACGGTTGGTACCTACCTCGGCCTCAATAAGTCTAGCTCGAGTATGGGAAGCCCCAATCACAACCTCTATGTCCAAGGGTTCCAATCCCCAACATAAAGAGAGTCACGTACAGCAGATGACTTCTCCCCACCTCATACATACCACCTCCGGGAATCACGTATAGTCAAAACAAACGCCTTTGGGCATTAAGTCCCAACAGTAGGCCTAGGTGCAATATCAGCCTCCTCGTCCTCCGACTCAGAATCAGATGACTCAGAATCAGACGATAACATGGAACTCAATGACATCTGCATTAGGCGGCTCAGCAATAGGTGGCTCGGAATCAGAAGACTCGGCAGGTGGGGGCGGGGTTTGGTCCCCCTCCACCTCATAAGGAAAGATCAACTCTGCCTCATCATCACCCTCAATCTCGACATCCTCATCCTCGATATCCTTATCATTAACATTCTCATTCATATCATCATCCTCCTCTAACCAACCATTCATATTATCGGGTTATGGGTTAGGGTGTTAGGCAAACTGATCCCCATGCCCAATATTTGGTTCCGGTTCTTCTTCGGGTTCTTCCTCAGGTTCTTCTTCAGGTTCTTCTTCCTCATCCCTATCATAATCTACTAACTCCTCATCATCGGGAATGTCAACCATTTCGATGGTACCATAGGGCCTCCTCAACGGGTTCGGCTCAAGTAATATAGCTTTCGTTCTCGATGGGGAGAAGTTAGGAGGACTTGTTAAATGAAGTTAGGGTTCTCCATGACAATCTGCGTCGTATAATTATCTCGTATTAGTATTAAATAATTACATAATTAACATTTAATAAATTTACAACATATATATAATTTCATATATATATATCAAAATAAAACTTCTCAATCTGGTCTTGTCGGTAATTCGGAGATTCTTCTTGCACCGTTATAGTCAAAAGATTTCAAAAATTCTTTTGTTCATTTTCTTATTTTGAAAATCTTTTGTTCTCTATAACTTAAGCTCTTGATACCAATCTGTACATCCCTCATTTCAAGCGTTCATGTCAGCGAAGGTCAAATGGTGTTACGTCATAGCACAGTAACTCAATTCATAGAAAATGGCTCAAAAGAGACGTTTTAAGAAAACTCCATTCATTCGAATAATAAAAGTTTACATCACGGTCCCCAAATAAGTTTTACAACATCATACAACATTTTACAAAACATTTTCGAATGAATAATTATTTAGCGGGCCTTCATATCTCACAATCCGAATTACCTTCAAGGACCTGAGATAAAACATGCTAAAAGTCAACAATAATGTTGAGTGAATTTCATAGAGTTATATATATAAACAATGAAAAAAAAATTTCCAGAACACAAGTATCATTTTTAAAATTACAGGATATAACCGATGTGGATCAGAACAACGTAAAGGGGTTATTATAACCTCATGACATCAAAGCTATACCTATATATATCAATATAGCCCACTATACACCCCTCGCTATGGAGAGTATCTTATTCTTTTTAAAAATACAATGCATCCGTGTGTTTATGTATCCCAACACAAGACGCTAGCTAGTCGTCACGGATGCGGGATGTGGGTAATCTCCAAATAGTACTATTTCAAGTAAATCGTAATGCCTTAAATTCCTGTCAATTAACACTTCAAGATTTCCGCGGGACTTTTTTATTTAGCGAGTTAAGCTAACTTATAATAATCAAGACAACTATGCATACATTCGGGTCCCTTTTTTCTATTTTAAAACAAGCATGTGTATCTCCCTCGCAGTGTTTCTTAAAAAACAATTAAAAGTGTAAAAAATGCGAGCTATAAAAACTCACATTGATAATAACGGAAGAAAATATATCGGCTATAAACGAACTTGGACGACGCACTCAATCACCCCCGGAACCTATACAAAAATATGGGTATTAATGATTTCACATTTCGTTAGAAATTAATAATAACACCAAAATAGACATGAAAGATATGGTATTCATGATGATGCAAGTTATAAATTGGTAAAGTTTTAAATCACACATAATGTTTTCCCCCCCCCCCCCCCCTCCCCCCCCCGGGGGGGGGGGGGGGGGGGGCCCCCCCCCCCCCCCCCCCCCCCCCCCCCCCCCCCCCCCCCACAACCCCCCCCCCCCCCCCCACCCCCCTTCTAAGTAAAAAAGTAATGTCATTTTTTACTAGTTTTAATTAATTGCTAAATCTTACATAGTTTTAACCCAATTGTCCAAAAATCCCAATATGCCCAATTATAAGAAGACCATTAAAGTAAATTTAGTCCCATTTTTTATTGGACCATGACCAGGAACCTTAGTCCCAAATATTAGGCCCAAGTGGTTGGAGCCCATGTTAAGCCCAATAGGTCTTATAAATATAATTAGTGTATATGGCATAGTGGCCCACTTAATTCTTATGCAAATGTTTAAGTTTATGTGATAATCTTATATAAAAATTTTTGGGTTTCCCATGTCCGAATTAAGTTTATTAACAGTAGGTCATCATAACAAAAATTCTCAAAGTGGGTCCTAACCACCTGGGTTTTTTCGTCGCAAAAACGCATTTAAAATTACAATTTTTATATGGAATAAAGTTAGACGTAAAAAGTTTTAATAGTGTTTATGTTTACAAAATAGTTGTTATCTCTTAAACCATAAATAATATACTTATAATATTTATATTTCTAGTTTCATTTTTAAGTGTACATTATAGATTATAAGTTATTTTTATACTTAATTTTGAGTGGACATATACTTAAAGTCATTTCTTTATACATAAGTCAAATTATCATTTTTGGCTGAAAACTCACTTTCACCATTTTTGATGCCATTTTCAAACCATAAGGAATTGGTTGATCATCCAATTGGTACAGATCCTACATGAGTTTATCTACATCTCATAGTTTTAGGTTTTTTACTTAACTCAGAGTGCAATCATGACTTTTTATACGTTCTGTCCAGCAAGGTCAGATTTGACCTCTTTTAGTAAAAAGGGCATAACTCACTCATTTTTAACTTTCCATTGCATGGCCAATTAGTACATCATCACAAGGCATTGCTTTACCATTTTTACAAGTAATATCACCCATTTGACCAACCTAGATACTCGTATTTTTCTGCTCTTTACAGCCCCAAATTTTTATGTGTTTTCTAGTGATTCTACTAGTTGATCCATTCATCTACCACCTAGATCTAAGCATGCATGCTTTGTTTTTATTATTTGATCATCATAAACATTACATATACATCAAGAAAATTAATTTAAACATATACATTTGGAATGAAAATAATACAAGAATAGAAAGGTAATAAGATTTATAGACTTTTACCACAAGAAAAATAGTGAGGATGATCAAATGATCAAAGAAAATGGATGAAACTTCAACTTCAAACTTGGTCTTCACCCTTATAATTTTTGATCACCTTTCTTTTTACCCAAAGTATGTTGATGAAAACTTGATTTATTTCAGCCCCAAAATGTATGAAAACTTTCTTGAAAAAGCCTCCTAATCACTTCAAAACATCTTCATTTTATAAGGAAATCATTGTAACCTTTGTAGTTATTATTTGGTTAGTAAAAATTTGATGAAAATGGTGTTATGGTGATGAGGGTGGTCGGCAAAGGAGGAGAGGACAAGAGAGTGTGTGTGAAATTTTTGATGAACTATGAAAGAAATGAATAGCCACTTTGGTTTTTGTAAGAAGTGTGCATGCAAGTGACTATGATAAGAGTTGGCCACATGGTTAAACCATGTGGATCCATTTTTGCCGCCCCCCTAAGGGTTAAGTGGGATGAGTTTTTATAAAAACTTGTCCCACAATTTGCAAATGCGGGTATTTTCAAAGTTTGATATTTAAAAAGGTACGATTTGTAGTCGTTTTTCGTAAAACGTAAAAATAGTACGAGACACGAAAAATAAAAACGAATGTAATAAAAATATTTCTACAGAAATTAGATAACATAAACGTTGATACTTAACGTAGGATTCTCCGGTTCTTCGTTGACGTTACTTAATTTGCAAACGTAAACCCTAATTTCTTCCGGTTAATAGTGAGTTCACATCTCAACATAAAAATGAAAATTATATTTAATACTCACGAATAAAATAACGACCTGAGATTGACGGATTGTTACAAACGGACTCGAAACGCGAAAGTTACGCCAGTTTTACTACAACAGTACTTATAAACGTTTTAACTTATTAAACACAACTTTTCCAAAACAATTAGATGGTGATTAGGTATATAGAATTATGCATGGTAGTAATTACCCAATGTGATTAGTACTTATACGACCTTAATTTAAATAGGTTGCATCTGACGATTTATGTAGCGCATTATCTGTGACATACTTGATATTCGCTCACTCAAGGTGAGTCATAGCCCCCTGTTTTACATGATTTGTTTTTACAAAGTTTTGGGGTGGAAAACATGCACTGTTTTATAACTGGACACAAGTGGTTAATTTTTATGATATGATTACGAGTTTGCCTAAGTAGCGATAACCCAATTTGAGCCCATTATCATGAACTGTCAATTACTGGATTGTGAGCGCGAATGTTATGAATAGATCTATTAGGATTGACATCCCCGTTCGGGTGATTAGCTATCACTGGGCAAACGAACGTATACCATGTCGAACATAGGATGTTGCGGGTTAGAACATCATCACGGGCAATGTAGGCCATTTATATGGTATTCATTTATGTCGAGCTTTAGTGTCATGAGCTTAGGGCAACATAATTACATTTATATGATGTCTGCATCTGTTGCATTATCATACACTTGGGAAATCTTGTGGTCCTACAATATATGATTTATCAAACCTATGAATTCACCAACATTATTGTTGACGTTTTAAAGCAATGTTTTTCAGGAGATCAGTAAGCATAAGGTGCCAAGGATACATTGGTGATTTTGTTTTGGGATGTCATGCTAAAGATATGGTTGCATTATGTTTTGGGAAACTCATGTGTTGTGAACCAGTATCTTTGTAATAATAACAATGAACAAGTTAAAGCTTCTCTGCCAAAGGTAAGTGCTTATCTCAGTCACTACCAAAGTCAATCATGCAAGCACGCAACATGTCTTCTAATGTCTGTATTGTTCTTTCACTCTGACCATCAGTTTCAGGATGGTAAGCAGTGCTCATATCTAAATTTGTCCCCAATGACTTTTGAAGAGATCTCTAAAACCTTGATGCGAAACGAGGGTCTCGATCCGAAATAATCGACACAGGCACCCCATGCCTATAAACAATCTCCTTCAAATACAATTGAGGAAAGCGTCTCCATTGTATACTTCTCATTCATCGGAAAAAAGAGAGCATATTGTAGTCAAAATCGGTCCAACACTGACAAATGAATCATATCCTGATGGTGTTCTTAAGGAAGCTTTTTTGTAATGAAATCCCATTATTTCCTTGTCCCATTTCCGCAAACAGGAATTTATCTGGGTGGCTGCTGAAGTAACCTGGAGGCTTGGTGTTCAGGCCTTGACTTTCGCACAGTCAACACTTACTGACAAGTCCGAATGTCAGCTTTCATATTCGGCCACCAGTATAACTTCCTCAAATCATGGTACATTTTATCCGATCCAGGATGAATAGAGTATTTTGATTTATGAGATTCCAACATGATTAGACCTCTCAATCCTCCAAATAATGGTAACCATACTCGTCCTTTCAGATCATTTCATACCATGATCTAACTTCAAACTGCTCCCCTTCCGCCATGAAAACCTTCGCACCAATATTTTCCTCCGTGCAACGCTTCAACTTGTCATTTCGAATTTGCTCAGGTAATTGTTATGTACCACCGTCACCACTAAAGCCCGCACTCCAATCTTCCATATCCGTCCTGCTCAACGCACCAAAGCGACCACATCGCCTTTCCCGGTGATAACGAATAAACACAATCGTAATCACATCAAAGTTCGATCCATCTACGCTGCCCTCATATTTAGCTCTTTCTGATCCAAAATGTATTGAAGCCTTTTGTGGATCGATGTAGTACCGTACTTTAGTGCGAGGACAAATAATGTCTTCATAGTCGAAAGCAAAAACCACCACGCCCAATTCCAAGTCATGGGTCCGTATATTTTTCTTCATTCTTTCTAAGTTGCCTTAGAGGCTCAAAAAAACGCAATCAAACCTTATTCTCGCTGCATCAACCACTAGCTCAAATCCCTTTAAGGGATGCATCCCACAATACAAACATAGGCTTCGCTTCCTTCGGGTAGGGATAATATTGGCGCACTACATAATTTTACGTACAATGTTTTGAACTTGCCCTCCTCTCTTAACGTCGCCACCACACATACGGCTTATTTTTTCTCAAAGTTTATTAATGGTTAGATATTAGAGAAAACTCCTTTAATAATCCTTCTATAATAACCTGCCAAACCCAAAAATATGTCGCACTTCCGTTGGTGTATCGGGCAAAAGCTAATTTTTAATGGCTTTCTGATCTTCCGCAGGATCAACATGAACATCCACTACAATCATTACATTGGCTAAGGAATTGCAGCGGAATCAAACCAAAAATCACGAACGAAATGGAATAAAATGAAAGTTCGAACTTAGCGTACAACTTTTCGCTCCTTAGCAAATTCAAGATAGTCCTCAAATTTCACCAATGTTCTTCTTTATAAGTTGGGAATAAAATCAAATGCCATCAATGACTATACGATTAGGAACTAATCAAGATCGGCTTGCACATTGCATTCATCAAATCCATGATACTGCAGTGTGCAATAGTGAGGCCAAAAGTGCATTTACCACCTGAAACTCATAATGTCCATAACGAGTTCAAAACGCTGTAATTAGAATGTCTTCCTCGCGTATGCGAAGTTGATGATAACCAGACCGTAAATCAATCTTTGAATAAATACTAGAACCTTGCAGCTGATCAAATAAGTCATCAATCCTCGGTAATGGATATCGATTCTTTTGTTCAGTTCTCGGTAATCTATGCACATTCGAAACGATCCATCTTTCTTCTTCACGAACAAGACCGGAGCTCCCCATGGTGATGAGCCCAGTCGAATAAAACCTTTCTCTGACAACTCTTGCAATTGCTTGGACAATACGCAGTCATTCAGATGGTTGCTAAACGATATGAGCGCACCGCGCCACAGGTGCAGCACCAGGAATAAGATCAACATACGAATCTACCTTGCCTGGGTGGCGGAAGTCCAGTAATTTTCTTTGGAAATACCTCGGGGAAAGTCTTGGATAACAAGAACATATTCTAATCGCTTCTCCTTTGATTCTTGTTTAGTTACTTGAGCTAAGAATAGCTCACAACCCTTCTCGATATACTTTTGAGCCTTAATGCAAGAAACGATCTTCAATCGAGAATTATTTCTATCGCCTTCTATAACCAACGTCTTACCTTCCAAAGGAATCCTAACCTTTTTCTCTCCACACAAGATAGCAGCCTCATATCTTGATAACCAATCCATCCCAATAATGATATCAAAACTTCCCAGTTCTATTACCATCAAGTCGATTGGAAAAGAATGGTTTAAAAGGTTAAGTGTACACCCTATTAATACATTGATTGTACTTACTTACCACTGCTATTTCCATTGGCCAATTCGACTCATAGCTAGTACTAACTCAATCCGGTTTAATATCAATAAGTACTAAAATTTGGTAGATACAAAACTTTATTCGGGCAACCCTAAAAGAATAAAGCATTTAGCACTCGGTTGTTAAGTAAGAACGTACCAATAACGACTTTTGGATCTTGCTAGCATCTAAAGCCTCCTAACATGTAGAACAGCTCCACATGATTTCCTCCACCTTGTCCAGTCTTTTTTCAACGTAGGGCCAATCTCTCATTGAGGTGACTCTTTTCGTTGTCCATTGAAACAAGTCACTCTTTCTTGTCGAGGCAAACCTAACAAGCAACAGTCATGTGCTAAACTTACCACACTTACAATTCGACCCCTGCACTTTAACAATCCCCATATAAGCTTCTTGTTCTTTGCATTCCTGACAAACCTCGTTGTCCAAATGGTACTCATTTGTCATGGCACCAGCATGTATCCCTTCTTTTGGGTTCGTCCGCAGTTGTAGATCAACGTCGGTTGTCACCACACCACCACGATCTCCTTCACCTTTTCTCTTTCACCCTCATGAACCTCATCAGTTTTATCTTGGATTTATATGTCCCATAAGCTGATAAGCCATAACAAGCGTAGAAACAATAGTGAGATGGTTGTGACAGGTCCACATCACCACTATGTTCCTTCGCTAATCCATGAATGTATTGCTCTCCTGCACGCTGCTCAGAGCTCCACATTCTAGGTTCACAACAGGGCCAGTTCATGTAATCGTTGTGGGTAGAACCCATCATATCAGTCCCTTTTCAATTTCAAGTTGGGACAATTCTGCTCTAGGTCTTTTTTCAACACACTTCGATGACAAAACTCCTCGTCATGACCACCTGTCTTACTTCAGCCCATGATTGCCCATTAGCAGCATCAATACCCATGGACAGCAGTCTCCATCCACCAAGTCAACGCACACCTTGAGAGTGGCGGTTTGCAAATGTCACCTTATATCCTTTTCCCTACATTCACTTATTCGAAACACCGATTACCCCCAATTCCGCAAACCACTGACATAATCCCACGGCAACCTTTGAGGCCTTTTAAAAGGGTGTGGTTACACGTCATGAATGTCAATAGTAAGTACACCCAGTAACTTCGGACCTCTAACTTTGGTCGGCACCAACATCCAACACCATCGCTCCCAGCACCATCGGCTCCAGCACCACCGGCTCCAGCACCACCGGCTCTAGCACCACCGATTCTATCACCGTCGGCTCCAGCACTACCGGCTTCACGGTTCATATTTTCCATAAATTCATTCATGGATGTGGTAACTTGATCTCTAATAATCTCGCGCATACAGCCTCCAGAACATAGCGTGTTGGCGGCATGTTCCTGTTACAAACACCAAATTTAAATCAGAATGATATCATTCAATGATTGTATTAACAAAAGGAATATTTTAGAAGAACCAAGAAAGAAAAGTCACAACAACACATTGTAAATTAGAACCAAAAGAATATTTTTATTTCATTAATCACCAACAAGTTTCGAGTTTGCTTTTGACTTACATTACATGTCACCATCTAATGCTACACAACTTCAAAAGACTAGTCCTACTAACTGACATCGCAGTTTAGTTAGTGATTTACAAAAGATACTACAAATGATAAACTAATCTACTAAGAGTCGCTAGGTGGGCACATGCTCGAAGGTCCCTCGGTCCCATCAGAAGAAGATTTCTTTGATTTCTTTCTCGGACGCTCGGTATCCTCCTCATCAGATGAAGGCTTCGGAACAACCCCAATACTAACCATATCTAAATAAAACCTCCTGTTCCAACCAATGGACTCATGCAACCTCCGCTCCGCACTAGCATGATCCATGCGAGCAATCACTAACTACATCTCCTTATCCTCCAGCTTCTTCTTCAAAGTTGCATTTTCTCCACTCTTAAGAATCTTCAACCTCTCAACCACATTGCCCAAAGTACGCTCAACATCTCCTAAATCATGATCAAGTATTTCCCTTTTTTCTCCGATTTTATCCTTAGATTTGAGAAGAGCAATCTAAGCTTGGCATGTACCCAACTCAGCCTCCGTAAGTCTAGCTCGTGCACGGGTCGCATCCAAATCATGTCTCAAAGCCCAAGGTGCCAATCCACCAACATATGATGAGTCACGTGTAGCAGATGACTCTCCCACCTCATATATAACCCTCGGGAAATCACGGATAGCAAACGGCCTTTGGGTAGCAGTCCCAATAGTAGGCTCGGGTGTAATATCAGCTTCCTCGTCCTCCGACTCAGAGTCAGATGACTCAGAATCAGATGATACAGAGTTAGATGACTCCGCATTAGGTGGCTCAGCAATAGGTGGCTCAGGATCAGAAGACTCGGCTCTAGGTGGCGGGGTTTGGTCACCCTCCACCTCATAAGGAAAGATCAACTCTGCCTCATCATCAACCTCAATCTCGACATCCTCATCCTCGATATCCTCATTATTAACATTCTCAACATAGCATTATCCTCCCCTAACACAACATTTTATATTACCGGGGCTGTGGGTTAGGATGTGGCCAACTAATTCCAGATGCCCATTATTTGGTTCACGGTTCTTCTCTTCGGTTCTTCCTCAGGTTCTCTTCAGGTTTCTTCTTTGTCCATCCTCATTATAATCTACTAACTCCTCATCATCGGGAATGTCAACCATTTCGTTGGGATCATGGGCATCCTCAACGTGGTTCGGCTCGGGAATAACTGGGTTCACTTCGGGAATAGCTTCGTTCGGCTCGTTAGGGGAGTTAGGGTTCTCCATGACAATTTACGTCGTATAAATATCTCGTATTAAGTAGTGAAATAATGACATAATTAACATTTACTAAATTACAACTTATATATAAAATCATATAGATTTCAAAATAAAAACGTCTCCAATCCGGTCTTGTGGTAATTTCTGAGATTCGTCTTACTTGCACAGTTATAGTGCCAAAAGATTTTTTAAACAAAATTTTTTTGTAAAATATTTTCTTGTTGAAAGATTCTTTGTTCTCTATAACATATGGCTTCTGATACAAACTGGTAACACCCTCCAATTTAGCGTCATGTCAGCGGAAGGGTCCAAGGGTTTACGTCATCAGAGCACAAATAACTCAAATCAATAAAACCGACTCAAAAGAGCGTTTTGGAGAAAATTTCATTCATCGAATAAGATAAAGTTTACATCACGGGCCCAATAAGTGTAACAACACATACAACGTTTACAAAAGATTTTCCAAATGAATAATTATTTAGCGGAGCCTACATAATCTATCTTAGCGCGAATTATACATTCAAGGAACCTGAGATAAAACAACTAAAAGGGGTTAACAATAATGTTGATTGAATCCATAGAAGTTTAGTATCTAATAAGACAATAAAAAATTTCCGCACACAATATTATTTTCAATTATTCTATCGGATGTAACGATGTGGCCAAACAGAAGTTTATATCGGAGGATTATATAGCCTCCATGACATCGAACCTACATCATATATTCAATAATAATCCCCACTATACAACCCTCGCTATGAGTGTAATCTTATTCTCCTATACAAAGTGCATCAGTGGAGTCATAATTCATTCCCGAAACACATGATGAGATTCATGATTTTCCGCGGTCTTTTAATCTAGCGAGTTAAGCTAACGTAGAAGAATCAAGGCTACTAGCATACATTTGGGTCCTTTGTGTTCTATTTTAAAAACAAGCATGTTATCTCCCTCGCGGGTTCATAAAACAGTTAAAGTGTAAAAATGTGAGGCTATGAACTCACTTGATAATATCGAAAGAAAGTAACGACGATAGACGAACTTGGACGTCGGCACGTAATCACCCGGAACCTATACAAAATGTATGGGTCTTAGGTTTTTATATCGGTAAAAATTAATAATAACTCCAAAATAGACAAGTATGTTTAATGTCGGTATGATGAGCCATGTTATAATGGGTATATAAATCACACCTTAAGCATTCTAAAGTAAAATTTAAAGTAAACATTTTTGACTAGTTTTATTAATTGTTAAATTTCACTAGTATTTAACCTAAATTTTAGTCCAAATTCCCAATAAGCCATTGATGATCCATTAAAAAAAATTAGTCCTTTTATGATAAGTACAGAGACCAATCTTTAACCCAGTAATTTGGGCACAAGTGGTTGTTGTCAAATTAATCCAAAGGTCCATTCATATACATTGGGCTAATGGTCCAATATGTCAAATATATCCATTTTAAGCTTGTTTATGAAGGTTATAGTAAATTTTCCGGGTCTCGAGGTCTGGTTAAGTTAGTATCAGTAGGTTTATCATACAAAAAGTTCCCAAAAGTGGGGGTCCTACCACCGCTGGGTTTTAGTCGGCAAAAACGCTATTAAGGGGGAAAATGTTTTAGTGTTTATGATAGACGTAAAAAAATTTATATTTATGCCTGTACAAAAATAGTTGGTATCTTTGCAAACCATAAATGATAACTATAAATTTATATCCTAGAGTTTTCATTTTTAAATGGTACATTATAGATTATAATTCATCTTAGATTTCATTTAAGTAATTATATACTTAAGGCACTTCATAGGCAAAGGTCAAGTTGGCCATTTTTGGCTGAACATTCACATATTTACCATTTTTGATGCCATTTTCAAAGCATAAGGAATGTGGGTGGACTATCCGAACTAGATTAGAGTCCTACATAAGTTTAGCTACAACCCATAGTTTTACCTTTTTAGTCAACTCAGTCCATAAATGTCACTTTTAAACACGTCTTTACAGTAAGGTAAGATTAGACCTTTTTTAGTAAAAAAGGCATAACTCACTCATTTTTAACCTTGCATTGCATGGCCAATTAGCTACATCATCACAAAGCATTATTTTACCACTTTTACAAGAAATATCACACCCATTTGACCAACCTAGATACTCGTATTATTCTGTTCTTTACAGCCTCAAAATTTTAAGTGTTTTCTAATGTTTCTTACTAGTAATCCATTCATTTAACCACCTAACTATGCATGCCTGCTGTTGTTTTTTTATATTATTTGAATCATCATAAACTTTAACATGATACAGAAGAAAAATAATTTAAACATATACATTTGGAATGGAAAAATGAAAGTTCAATAAAAATAAGTAGAGATTATACCCAACAAAGTGAAGAAAATAATGAACAAATGATCAAAACAATGAAACCCTAGCTTCAAAACAACTCCTAATTATTTTTTATCCATCATCGCTTATTAGCCAAAGACTTGAAAAAAACTTGTTTCGACTTCAAGCATCCCCCAAAGATGTGTATAAACTTTCTCTTAGTAACCTCTTTAAATCAAATCAAAAAATATAGGAACCAATAACTAGTTCAAGTCATATTTCATCTAGTAGTTATTATAGATTAGGTAAAATTTGTATGAATATGGTGTTATGGTGGTGGTGGCTCACGGCATAGAGGAGAGAACAAGAGAGGTGTGTGTAATTTTTTTTTGTAACTTATGAAGAAATGAGAAAGTGAGAGTGAAGGAGTGGGTTTATAAAATATACACATGCAAATGGACTAGGACAAATGTCCTAGTCTCTCCCCTCCTTGTGCCACGCCTCAAATGAGGTGGTGGTTGTCAAATTTTATGTTTAACATTTGTAAATTTTAGTGTTTAGTATATAATTTTTAAGATAGGTGGGTACTTTTGAGGCTAACGGGTATAAACGTAAAATAAAACGAGAGTTAAGGCGAAACCACAAAGTAAAAACGAACAAGATAAAAATAGTTCTACGAAAATCGGGATACTTTTCTGAAAATTTTAAATTACGTACGATACTAGACGAACAATAATTATAAACATTGCTCGTAATAATTTTACGTAAGGTACGAAAAAAAAATGCATGTAATACGAAAAATAAAAACGAATGTAATAAAAATATTTCTACGGCATTTTGAAAATATAAACGTCGATGCTTAACGTAGGATTCGCCGATTCTTTGTAAACGTCTCGTAAATTACAATTGTAAGCCATAATTTCTTCCCGGTTAGTCGTGAGTTCATATCTCAACATAAAAATGAAAATTATAATTAATACTCGAGAATAAAATAACGACCTGAAATTGACGGATTGTTCACAAAAATCACCAACTATACATTTCATCGCAACATAAAACTAGAACGAATCCCAACTGAAAGCGAACTTATACTACATTAGTCTTAAATGATTCATTGGGGTCATAAGAATAACTTTTAAAAATGTCTTTGGATTTTCCATTATTAAACCATTTGAAAAAGGGTCTATGGTGGAGGTGGAAAATAGGTTGTGAAGGCGGTAGTTATAAGATAATCAAGATGAGCAAACATAATGTTCATTTCATCTCGAAGGTTTAAATAGAGGTCATGATAGTTGTAATATAGTGGATCTATGATAGTCATGATAGTTGTAGTAGAGTGGATGCCCCATGATAGGAGGTTGCGGTGGTGGTAGTGATGGTGAAGGTAGGATTGAGAGATTTTCAAGAGGTGTGATTGGTGATAATGATAGTGTGATATCCAAAGAAGGAAGGATTCGAAGTGGTTGAGGGTTTAAAGGTCTAGGAGGTGAAATTTATGAAGTTTTGATTGAAAAGAAGAAAATGTATTATCTTGGCTTGAGGAGGTTTGATTTGTGGACATAGTTTTTGATGGTGCATTTAGAGGAGTTGGAGATGAGGAAGTGGTGGTAGGAGAAGGTGTAGTGGTGACTTCTTCATCACTAGAGATATTGACAAATAGTTGTCTAGGAGGGATTATGGCTAATTTGATTTTCTTAGAAGGGTTTAAAGAAGAAGCATTGGTGGAATTCATGGTAGAGTTTAGTTGAGGAAGATGAAGAAGATAAGAAGAAAAAGAAGATGGCTTATTTAATTTAAAGGCAAGAGATTAAAATGGAAAAGCATGTGAGTTGAGGAAACATTTTCCAAAAGTGGTTTAGCAATATGCAAAAATGTTACCTGGGTCTAAGAAAGAATAGTCAACTACATAGAAAACCAGGTGGTCACAGTAGAAGAATCCGTGACCTCTGATGGCGGTCCCTTAAATACCTGGCGGTCCCAAATATAAACTGACTAGACGAGCCCAGGTTTTTGCTAGCTCTGAAAGTTCTAATCAACTAAAGGATTTTTTAGGTACTTAGACATGTCTTTGAGGATGCTTTAGTGGCTCCTCCTTTTTCATTGCTGATATTTTAAATTCCCTTAAAACATTTACTGTATCAGAAAATATTATATATAGTTATAGTAGTATCGATTAATATTGCTAATCTAAATTTAACTTACCATTTTATACTTGACCTGCTATACTTGTAGCCTTAAAGTATTCATACATTATTACTGAATATTGACTTGGATAGCTATTCTTCATGCTACTAACAACTTTTATAAAAGTTTTAAGTATGTTTGAGAATTTAGAGTTTGCTTGATGTACGTTTCTGAAAAGTTTTTATATGTAGGGGTTTTCGAGGTCTGACATTGATATACCAACAGTGCGAGCCAGCAGAAATAGACTCGTAGGTTTGTTTACTATTTTCTTTAATATCATAAGCACTAACATCAATTCTTTGGTAGTATTTGTGCCTATTGCACCCGATTATGTAAAACTTTATATAATGCTTCTTTCATGTATGAACATAACATGTTTTTGGTTTTCCTTCATTTACTTAATTACTGGGCATGGTGACTAACGTTTAACCATATATGTGTTCTCATGTTTATAGCAACCCCAATACCTGCATTTTACCCTATATATAAATTTGATTATCATTTTCCCTATTATGTGCTCCTTTTGCCCTTGTCCTATGCTGCATTTTCCTCCTCTAAAAGGTCTTAGTAGTTACAAGTACGTAAGAGATTATATACTTAGTTAGGTCACATTCGTTGACGACCGTGTAACATAAGTATTGTATATATTTTAGTAACGTCAATCAAGCATATAGAGAAGAAAAAGGGGGATATGAAGAAGCTAAAAAGATGTTGGTCCTAATATGTGGTCATATCAATGGCTCGGAAATAATCGATCAACCTTATGCTTTACAACGATGTACTATACAATAACTATTATAATGTATCGATTCTACAGGCTATATGTCTGGATATTCATTAGGTTTTTCGTCAAATTCAAAGTAGCTCACCTAAGTCAATCAATGTTAATAATAAAGAAGGGCACAACTTTGTTCAGTTAGCAGTAATAAACCTATCAGGAAAAAAGTATACCATCATGTACTTTGTATGTCCCATAATTGAGCATACAAAATCTTATAAAATAATTGAGGATTCCTCCAGGAACAATCCCTTGCACTTTGCTGGAAGATTAGCACCTTCATATGCACTCAGTAAATCTACAGGTGCAACAGTGCAACTACAAAGAGAGCTCTAATGGCGTGAGGTACAAAAAACATTTATAGATTTTTCATCTTAGCTTGTACATCTTTCTAGTTGCATGAAGTATGACTATTTAGATGATACACGAAGTATAGAAGCTTATGGAACCTAGATGACTAACACAAAAATGATGGTGGCCTTTAGCGCAACGTTGTTTTTTAAGGATGCTTTAGTGGCTCCTCCTTTTTCATTGTTGTTAGTTTAAATTCCCTTGAAACATTTACTGTATCAGAAAATCTTATATATATTTATAGTAGTATCGATTAATATTGCTAATCTAAATTTAACTTACCATGTTTGGCTTCTATGATTTGTATGAAAATTCAACAATGAGACCTTTATTATCAGAGATGCCTTCCCTTCTGGATTTATAAGGAACACCAGTTTCAGATAACATTACATAGGGAGCAGTTGTTGTCAACAAGGCTGCTACAACGAATAAAGTGCCAAGTTAACATCAAAATCTGTTGGTCAAAATATAATACAGAAATTTGATATTTATGTTTCTAATCACATGGGTGGGTCAGTTGGGGATCAGTCAAGATGTTGCTTGCATTGATGAGTGCTTACCCGCGTTGGTATATTCCGCATTCGTATATTGCTGATCTCATCTTTTTTGTTTTGGTTATGTTATTTTGTTTTGATGTTCTAACTATAGAAATTCTATACTCAGTTTTCAGGACATGACTTAGGCTACATCTGCTTAGTATTTAGTAGCCCTTGATCTACATGGCACAGAATGGCGTTTCAAACACATATTCAAAGGTCAACTGAATATATTTAATGCTTTCTTTTTCTTATGTTAATATATCCTTATGCTATTATTCCTGAAAAAAAAGATGTTTTTTTGACTAATCAGGTCAACCCAGAAGGCACCTTCTAACGATAGGCTGAAGTACGTTTGTTACTAACGAGAAATTGGTGGAGTGCGTTTTTTGAATCATATTACTAAAGGATTTAACACTTTCAGTAATAAATAGTATAATAATATTAGACCCTGCTGAACCAAATGACCTGATAACGCTCCAAATATATATAAATTATCCTTCTAAAATACATTAAATATATGTGTTAAACACATGAAATATTGCAAAGTTTGGTTGTTTGTTGTGTAATAATTATTTCAGGACCAAATGTGACAAAAAGGACTAAACGTGCAAAGAAATCCCATTAAATACACTAACGGTCGTTATGAGAAGAATCTAGAAGAGAATCCAAGAAAGAATTAATGCACGTGGCTAAAGTGCGGCGCACAATTCCTTTTGTGCGGCGTACTTTAAGACGAAGTAAATGAAATTTAATTAAACACCAAGTGCGGCGCATAATTTTCCTTGTACGACGTACTTCACCTACAGTTACTCAAAAATCATTAAGAAGACAATTATTAAGCAACCCTTGAGTTGCCATTTTTTCCCAACTGATGACCCATGGATGTGTATAAATAGAGGACAAAATGTGCTTCTCAAATCATCTCATTCTTCATCTCTAATCATCTCTAACACACACAACTCATTTGCGATCAAGAATAGTGGTTAGGAAAGTGTTCTAGGGGAATTATTAAAGAATCACCTTATTCTTCATCATATTCCGGGTTATAATCAAAGGAAGTTGATGTTTGATCTCAAAAAGGTTGTTAAGAATTGTTTTATAGTGGTTATAGTTGAATTTCTAAGTTGTTATAATATTCGCTCGAAGGAAAGTTCTTGTAGCAGTGAACTATTTTGCTATTGAATTTGGTATAAACATGTTTCCCTACTTTTATATTTTGAATTCTGAATTTATCATGCTTGTTATGTGTTTTGAATCTATGAATATGGAGTAGTTTAACATGTTTATTTTGGATTATGAGGGAATTATGGATTAAACTTGGATAAACTAGTGAATTTTTGAAACTATCAATATGAACTTGATATTTTTACACTTGGATTTATTAATCATCATTTGATCATCATTCTAGTCTGGATATAGGTCGAAAGACTCCGGCTAAATGCTTGATTTCTAAGTTGTTTGTCTATGACAACTAGATGCTAGCCTTGTGAGGAATGACTAACAAAATGATCATTAACCAATGGTAAAAGGGTTTAATACTTAACCTCATGTCTAACGAACTTGGTTGAGAAAGTTCATATTCCTATTTTCTAAACTTGAATCGATCTTAAAGCATTTTTGTAAAGGATTTTTGATTATAATAAATAGACAATCGTTTTAGTAAATTATCCGTTTCTCTAATCGATTATACTTTAATTCTTGAACCATTATCCATCCAAGTTTATCCATATTTGTTCTCGTATCCCCAAACAACATCATTTTATATCTTGAAGTACTTTGAAATCTTTAGATCATGACAGTCTATAAGATTTACCCTTTTCGTAATATAATCGACTCTTTTTAGAATTACCAATCTCATGGAACGACCTGGTCTTACCCTAAACCTATACTATAAACGCGGGTTTATACTTTACCCGTGTGTTAATTGGAAATTGGATAAAACTAGTATTATAAATTTAAAGCTTTAATAACACATCAAAGTTTTTGGCGCCATTGCCGAGGATTGATTTCATTCTTAAATTAGTCATTTTTATATTGCAAACTAAAATTTTCAAAATCGCTGTACAGTTTTCTGGCAAACTGAACGTATTTGTGACACCTCGGAAAAATGTAGAACTTTTGTTCCGTTATGTAAAGTATGTATCGCAAGCTATTTTAAAAGTATCGTTATTTTCCCAATAAAAGTTATCCTTCAAGCGACATACAATATTTTGTGCTAGTCAAGAGTTATAAGAACGCGCAAAAATC